>JBAIZL010000007.1:36320782-36530782 GCA_036971475.1 Prosapia bicincta
AAAGAGTGTATTCTTTACTGACTTAGGTAGAGACGATTGCGTAAATATTTGGAAAGAGTGTATTCTTTACTGACTTAGGTAGAGACGATTGCGTAAATATTTGGAAAGAGTGTATTCTTTACTGACTTAGGTAGAGACGATTGCGTAAATATTTGGAAAGAGTGTATTCTTTACTGACTTAGGTAGAGACGATTGCGTAAATATTTGGAAAGAGTGTATTCTTTACTGACTTAGGTAGAGACGATTGCGTAAATATTTGGAAAGAGTGTATTCTTTACTGACTTAGGTAGAGACGATTGCGTAAATATTTGGAAAGAGTGTATTCTTTACTGACTTAGGTAGAGACGATTGCGTAAATATTTGGAAAGAGTGTATTCTTTACTGACTTAGGTAGAGACGATTGCGTAAATATTTGGAAAGAGTGTATTCTTTACTGACTTAGGTAGAGACGATTGCGTAAATATTTGGAAAGAGTGTATTCTTTACTGACTTAGGTAGAGACGATTGCGTAAATATTTGGAAAGAGTGTATTCTTTACTGACTTAGGTAGAGACGATTGCGTAAATATTTGGAAAGAGTGTATTCTTTATTGACTTAGGTAGAGACGATTGCGTAAATATTTGGAAAGAGTGTATTCTTTACTGACTTAGGTAGAGACGATTGCGTAAATATTTGGAAAGAGTGTATTCTTTACTGACTTAGGTAGAGACGATTGCGTAAATATTTGGAAAGAGTGTATTCTTTACTGACTTAGGTAGAGACGATTGCGTAAATATTTGGAAAGAGTGTATTCTTTACTGACTTAGGTAGAGACGATTGCGTAAATATTTGGAAAGAGTGTATTCTTTACTGACTTAGGTAGAGACGATTGCGTAAATATTTGGAAAGAGTGTATTCTTTACTGACTTGGGTAGAGGCGATTGCGTAAATATTTGGAAAGAGTGTGTTCTTTACTGACTTAGGTAGAGACGATTGCGTACATATTTGGAAAGAGTGTATTCTTTACTGACTTAGATAGAGACAATTGCGTAAATATTTGGAAAGAGTGTATTCTTTACTGACTTAGGTAGAAACGATTGCATAAATATTTGGAAAGAGTGTATTCTTTACTGACTTAGGTAGAGACGATTGCGTAAATATTTGGAAAGAGTGTATTCTTTACTGACTTAGGTAGAGACGATTGCGTAAATATTTGGAAAGAGTGTATTCTTTACTGACTTGGGTAGAGGCGATTGCGTAAATATTTGGAAAGAGTGTGTTCTTTACTGACTTAGGTAGAGACGATTGCGTACATATTTGGAAAGAGTGTATTCTTTACTGACTTAGATAGAGACAATTGCGTAAATATTTGGAAAGAGTGTATTCTTTACTGACTTAGGTAGAAACGATTGCATAAATATTTGGAAAGAGTGTATTCTTTACTGACTTAGGTAGAGACAATTGCGTAAATATTTGGAAAGAGTGTATTCTTTACTGACTTAGGTAGAGACAATTGCGTAAATATTTGGAAAGAGTGTATTCTTTACTGACTTAGGTAGAGACGATTGCGTAAATATTTGGAAAGAGTGTATTCTTTACTGACTTAGGTAGAGACGATTGCGTAAATATTTGGAAAGAGTGTATTCTTTACTGACTTAGGTAGAGACGATTGCGTAAATATTTGGAAAGAGTGTATTCTTTACTGACTTGGGTAGAGGCGATTGCGTAAATATTTGGAAAGAGTGTATTCTTTACTGACTTAGGTAGAGACGATTGCGTACATATTTGGAAAGAGTGTATTCTTTCCTGACTTAGGTAGAGACAATTGCGTAAATATTTGGAAAGAGTGTATTCTTTACTGACTTAGGTAGAGACGATTGCGTACATATTTGGAAAGAGTGTATTCTTTACTGACTTAGGTAGAGACAATTGCGTAAATATTTGGAAAGAGTGTATTCTTTACTGACTTAGGTAGAGACGATTGCGTACATAAGAACATGAAGTAAGCTTTTTACGTTTAGTTGTTTATTGCCATAAATACGTGATTTTTAAATTGTATCTTGGTAAATAAATTCTTCCTGGTGGTCAAATGTTTGTATAGTTTTATACTTTGTGTATTCATGTGTCATCTAATATCTTCTTTACCAAAACCTCCATTTTTGTAGCACGTCCTTTGTGACATAGTGAGATGATCGGCCTTAGTACTTCTAATACTTTATCACTATTTTTCACACAAAGTGTTAAATTACAAAGTGTAAAACTTTTGTAATAACATTTTAGTTAGGCGATGATAACCATGATCGGTTTATCGCCCGGAAGAAAAATCGACTCAAGGAATGTTGTCTATTGTAAAAGGTGTGTATTAAATCATTGAGATACCGGAATGGATAAAGGTGCACTAGTGTGTACTCTTTGGCTGCGGACATACAGAAGGCAACTGGTGATTGCAACGCAACGTAAACTTGAGATGCTATTAGAAAAGCTGCTAGTCGGTTTACACAATTGTTCATATGAAGTTGCTAGTTTAGTTGTCAGTTTTATTGTCGTCAGAGGAAGCAACTGGTGATCGCCACTCAACGCAAACTTGATTTGCTATTAGAAAAGCTGCTAGTCGGTTTACACAATTGTTCATATGAAGTTGCTAGTTTAGTTGTCAGTTTTATTAACGTCAGAGAATGCAACTGGTGATCGCCACTCAACGCAAACTTGATTTGCTATTAGAAAAGTTGCTAGTCGGTTTACACAATTGTTCATATGAAGTTGCTAGTTTAGTTGTCAGTTTTATTAACGTCAGAGAATGCAACTGGTGATCGCCACTCAACGCAAACTTGATTTGCTATTAGAAAAGCTGCTAGTCGGTTTACACGATTGTTCATATGAAGTTGCTAGTTTAGTTGTCAGTTATATTGTCGTCAGAGGAAGCAACTGGTGATCGCCACTCAACGCAAACTTGATTTGCTATTAGAAAAGCTGCTAGTCGGTTTACACAATTGTTCATATGAAGTTGCTAGTTTAGTTGTCAGTTATATTGTCGTCAGAGGAAGCAACTGGTGATCGCCACTCAACGCAAACTTGATTTGCTATTAGAAAAGCTGCTAGTCGGTTTACACGATTGTTCATATGAAGTTGCTAGTTTGTTGTCAGTTTTATTGTCGTCAGAGGAAGCAACTGGTGATCGCCACTCAACGCAAACTTGATTTGCTATTAGAAAAGTTGCTAGTCGGTTTACACAATTGTTCATATGAAGTTGCTAGTTTAGTTGTCAGTTTTATTAACGTCAGAGAATGCAACTGGTGATCGCCACTCAACGCAAACTTGATTTGCTATTAGAAAAGCTGCTAGTCGGTTTACACGATTGTTCATATGAAGTTGCTAGTTTAGTTGTCAGTTATATTGTCGTCAGAGGAAGCAACTGGTGATCGCCACTCAACGCAAACTTGATTTGCTATTAGAAAAGCTGCTAGTCGGTTTACACAATTGTTCATATGAAGTTGCTAGTTTAGTTGTCAGTTTTATTGTCGTCAGAGAAAGTAACTGGTGATCGCAACTCAACGCAAACTTGATTTGCTATTAGAAAAGCTGCTAGTCGGTTTACACAATTGTTCATATGAAGTTGCTAGTTTAGTTGTCAGTTTTATTAACGTCAGAGAATGCAACTGGTGATCGCCACTCAACGCAAACTTGATTTGCTATTAGAAAAGTTGCTAGTCGGTTTACACAATTGTTCATATGAAGTTGCTAGTTTAGTTGTCAGTTTTATTAACGTCAGAGAATGCAACTGGTGATCGCCACTCAACGCAAACTTGATTTGCTATTAGAAAAGCTGCTAGTCGGTTTACACGATTGTTCATATGAAGTTGCTAGTTTAGTTGTCAGTTATATTGTCGTCAGAGGAAGCAACTGGTGATCGCCACTCAACGCAAACTTGATTTGCTATTAGAAAAGCTGCTAGTCGGTTTACACGATTGTTCATATGAAGTTGCTAGTTTAGTTGTCAGTTATATTGTCGTCAGAGGAAGCAACTGGTGATCGCCACTCAACGCAAACTTGATTTGCTATTAGAAAAGCTGCTAGTCGGTTTACACGATTGTTCATATGAAGTTGCTAGTTTGTTGTCAGTTTTATTGTCGTCAGAGGAAGCAACTGGTGATCGCCACTCAACGCAAACTTGATTTGCTATTAGAAAAGCTGCTAGTCGGTTTACACGATTGTTCATATGAAGTTGCTAGTTTAGTTGTCAGTTATATTGTCGTCAGAGGAAGCAACTGGTGATCGCCACTCAACGCAAACTTGATTTGCTATTAGAAAAGCTGCTAGTCGGTTTACACGATTGTTCATATGAAGTTGCTAGTTTGTTGTCAGTTTTATTGTCGTCAGAGGAAGCAACTGGTGATCGCCACTCAACGCAAACTTGATTTGCTATTAGAAAAGTTGCTAGTCGGTTTACACAATTGTTCATATGAAGTTGCTAGTTTAGTTGTCAGTTTTATTAACGTCAGAGAATGCAACTGGTGATCGCCACTCAACGCAAACTTGATTTGCTATTAGAAAAGTTGCTAGTCGGTTTACACAATTGTTCATATGAAGTTGCTAGTTTAGTTGTCAGTTTTATTAACGTCAGAGAATGCAACTGGTGATCGCCACTCAACGCAAACTTGATTTGCTATTAGAAAAGCTGCTAGTCGGTTTACACGATTGTTCATATGAAGTTGCTAGTTTAGTTGTCAGTTATATTGTCGTCAGAGGAAGCAACTGGTGATCGCCACTCAACGCAAACTTGATTTGCTATTAGAAAAGCTGCTAGTCGGTTTACACGATTGTTCATATGAAGTTGCTAGTTTGTTGTCAGTTTTATTGTCGTCAGAGGAAGCAACTGGTGATCGCCACTCAACGCAAACTTGATTTGCTATTAGAAAAGTTGCTAGTCGGTTTACACAATTGTTCATATGAAGTTGCTAGTTTAGTTGTCAGTTTTATTAACGTCAGAGAATGCAACTGGTGATCGCCACTCAACGCAAACTTGATTTGCTATTAGAAAAGCTGCTAGTCGGTTTACACGATTGTTCATATGAAGTTGCTAGTTTAGTTGTCAGTTATATTGTCGTCAGAGGAAGCAACTGGTGATCGCCACTCAACGCAAACTTGATTTGCTATTAGAAAAGCTGCTAGTCGGTTTACACAATTGTTCATATGAAGTTGCTAGTTTAGTTGTCAGTTATATTGTCGTCAGAGGAAGCAACTGGTGATCGCCACTCAACGCAAACTTGATTTGCTATTAGAAAAGCTGCTAGTCGGTTTACACGATTGTTCATATGAAGTTGCTAGTTTGTTGTCAGTTTTATTGTCGTCAGAGGAAGCAACTGGTGATCGCCACTCAACGCAAACTTGATTTGCTATTAGAAAAGCTGCTAGTCGGTTTACACGATTGTTCATATGAAGTTGCTAGTTTAGTTGTCAGTTTTATTGTCGTCAGAGGAAGCAACTGGTGATCGCCACTCAACGCAAACTTGATTTGCTATTAGAAAAGCTGCTAGTCGGTTTACACGATTGTTCATATGAAGTTGCTAGTTTGTTGTCAGTTTTATTGTCGTCAGAGGAAGCAACTGGTGATCGCCACTCAACGCAAACTTGATTTGCTATTAGAAAAGCTGCTAGTCGGTTTACACGATTGTTCATATGAAGTTGCTAGTTTAGTTGTTAGTTTTATTGTCGTCAGAGGAAGCAACTGGTGATCGCCACTCAACGCAAACTTGATTTGCTATTAGAAAAGCTGCTAGTCGGTTTACACAATTGTTCATATGAAGTTGCTAGTTTAGTTGTCAGTTTTATTGTCGTCAGAGGAAGCAACTGGTGATCGCCACTCAACGCAAACTTGATTTGCTATTAGAAAAGCTGTTAGTCGGTTTACACAATTGTTCATATGAAGTTGCTACTTTAGTTGTCAGTTATATTGTCGTCAGAGAAAGTAACTGGTGATCGCAACTCAACGTAAACTTGAGTTGCTATTAGAAAAGTTGCTAGTCGGTTTACACGATTGTTCATATAAAGTTGCTACTTTAGTTGTCAGTTATATTGTCGTCAGAGAAAGTAACTGGTGATCGCAACTCAACGTAAACTTGAGTTGCTATTAGAAAAGCTGCTAGTCGGTTTACACAATTGTTCATATGAAGTTGCTACTTTAGTTGTCAGTTATATTGTCGTCAGAGAAAGTAACTGGTGATCGCAACTCAACGTAAACTTGAGTTGCTATTAGAAAAGCTGCTAGTCGGTTTACACAATTGTTCATATGAAGTTGCTACTTTAGTTGTCAGTTATATTGTCGTCAGAGAAAGTAACTGGTGATCGCAACTCAACGTAAACTTGAGTTGCTATTAGAAAAGCTGCTAGTCGGTTTACACGATTGTTCATATAAAGTTGCTAGTTTAGTTGTCAGTTATATTGTCGTCAGAGAAAGTAACTGGTGATCGCAACTCAACGTAAACTTGAGTTGCTATTACAAAAGTTGCTAGTCGGTTTACACGATTGTTGATATAAAGTTGCTAGTTTAGTTGTCAGTTATATTGTCGTCAGGAAAGGATGCCGTCCTTGTCTATATTTTAAGAAACAAAATATATTTGACTGATTCCCCGTTATATCTATGACTGATTCTCCCGTTATATCTATGACGGATTCCCCCGTTATATCTATGACGGATTCCCCCGTTATATTTATGACTTATTCCCACTTTATATCTATGACTGGTTCCCCAGTTATATCTATGACTGATTCTCCCGTTATATCTTTGACCGATTCCCCCGTTACATCTATGACCGATTCTCCCGTTATGTCTATGACGGATTCTCCCGTTATATCTATGACGGGTTCCCCCGTTATATTTATGACTTATTCCCACTTTATATCTATGACTGGTTCCCTAGTTATATCTATGACTGATTCTCCCGTTATATCTTTGACCGATTCCCCCGTTACATCTATGACCGATTCTCCCGTTATATCTATGACTGATTCCCCCGTTATATCTTTTACTGATTCCCCCGTTATATCTATGACTGATTCTTCCGTTATAGCTATGACTGATTCCCCCGTTATATCTATGACTGATTCTCCCGTTATATATTTGACTGATTCCCCGTTATATCTATGACTGATTCTTCCGGTATAGCTATGACTGATTCCCCCGTTATATCTATGACCGATTCCCCCGTTATATCTATGACTGATTCCCCCCGTTATATCTATGACTGTTTCCCCTGTTACACTTATGACTGATTCTCCTGCTACATCTGTGATAGGTTGTGATTCTTCGTTAGTGTCGATCTATTCTGTCAATTCCCTCTTCGTTAACACGAGTATAATGGTTAAATACTAACTATGAACCTGGAGATAGTACTAAGCTTTTAGTAGGGTATATTGCTACAGTTATGCTACCATTTATGCGTGACCCCATGATCCTTTCCTCTTCCCAAATCTTTATGTCTCTATGCCACGAACCTGATAGATATTAAGATCGATTTCACTAGTTATGCAACCATTTACGTGTGCCGTCATGATCAAGTAGGTGAAGGCGCCTATATTTCTCCGGTTGGCAGCAGGTTTACTCCACTTCATGCTAGTGTCAGGGGATCATTACGTTCTTTCCTTAGTCCTGATCCTTGTTTACATGAGGGTTTGTAATAGTAGACACCTTATAATCCCGATAGAGAATTGTTCTCCTTTAGATGCAATAACCGTCTGTAATAGGGGTTTTATATATCTACTGTAATCCTAGCTGTATTCAAAATCCTTTCATATACGTAGGCGATAATACTTACGCTGATTCTTCCTCCTCCTGGAGTATATTCTCACTCATCTCCTGACTAGGGGTTTTATATCTCTACTGTAATCCTAGCTGTATTCAAAATCCTTTCATATACTTCTTAGGCGATAGTACTCACGCTGTCTGATCGCCTTGAAACTGCAAAAAACCCTTTCATGATCATTCCTCCTCCTGGAGTATATTCTCACTCATCTCCTGACAAGGGGTTTTATATCTCTACTGTAATCCTAGCTGTATTCAAAATCCTTTCATATACTTCTTAGGCGATAATAATCACGCTGATTCTTCCTCCTCCTGGAGTATATTCTCACTCATCTCCTGACTAGGGGTTTTATATCTCTACTGTAATCCTAGTTGTATTCAAAATCCTTTCATATACGTAGGCGATAATACTTACGCTGATTCTTCCTCCTCCTGGAGTATATTCTCACTCATCTCCTGACAAGGGGTTTTATATCTCTACTGTAATCCTAGCTGTATTCAAAATCCTTTCATATACTTCTTAGGCGATAATACTCACGCTGATTCTTCCTCCTCCTGGAGTATATTCTCACTCATCTCCTGACAAGGGGTTTTATATCTCTACTGTAATCCTAGCTGTATTCAAAATCCTTTCATATACTTCTTAGGCGATAATACTCACGCTGATTCTTCCTCCTCCTGGAGTATATTCTCACTCATCTCCTGACAAGGGGTTTTATATCTCTACTGTAATCCTAGTTGTATTCAAAATCCTTTCATATACGTAGGCGATAATACTTACGCTGATTCTTCCTCCTCCTGGAGTATATTCTCACTCATCTCCTGACAAGGGGTTTTATATCTCTACTGTAATCCTAGCTGTATTCAAAATCCTTTCATATACTTCTTAGGCGATAATACTCACGCTGATTCTTCCTCCTCCTGGAGTATATTCTCACTCATCTCCTGACAAGGGGTTTTATATCTCTCCTGTAATCCTAGCTGTATTCAAAATCCTTTCATATACGTAGGCGATAATACTCACGCTGATTCTTCCTCCTCCTGGAGTATATTCTCACTCATCTCCTGACTAGGGGTTTTATATCTCTACTGTAATCCTAGTTGTATTCAAAATCCTTTCATATACGTAGGCGATAATACTTACGCTGATTCTTCCTCCTCCTGGAGTATATTCTCACTCATCTCCTGACAAGGGGTTTTATATCTCTACTGTAATCCTAGCTGTATTCAAAATCCTTTCATATACTTCTTAGGCGATAATACTCACGCTGATTCTTCCTCCTCCTGGAGTATATTCTCACTCATCTCCTGACAAGGGGTTTTATATCTCTACTGTAATCCTAGCTGTATTCAAAATCCTTTCATATACTTCTTAGGCGATAATACTCACGCTAATTCTTCCTCCTCCTGGAGTATATTCTCACTCATCTCCTGACTAGGGGTTTTATATCTCTACTGTAATCCTAGTTGTATTCAAAATCCTTTCATATACGTAGGCGATAATACTTACGCTGATTCTTCCTCCTCCTGGAGTATATTCTCACTCATTTCCTGACAAGGGGTTTTATATCTCTACTGTAATCCTAGCTGTATTCAAAATCCTTTCATATACGTAGGCGATAATACTTACGCTGATTCTTCCTCCTCCTGGAGTATATTCTCACTCATCTCCTGACAAGGGGTTTTATATCTCTACTGTAATCCTAGCTGTATTCAAAATCCTTTCATATACTTCTTAGGCGATAATACTCACGCTGATTCTTCCTCCTCCTGGAGTATATTCTCACTCATCTCCTGACTAGGGGTTTTATATCTCTCCTGTAATCCTAGTTGTATTCAAAATCCTTTCATATACTTCTTAGGCGATAATACTCACGCTGTCTGATCGCCTTGAAACTGCAAAAAACCCTTTCATGATCATTCCTCCGCCTGGAGTATATTCTCACTCATCTCCTGACTAGGGGTTTTATATCTCTCCTGTAATCCTAGTTGTATTCAAAATCCTTTCATATACGTAGGCGATAATACTTACGCTGATTCTTCCTCCTCCTGGAGTATATTCTCACTCATCTCCTGACTAGGGGTTTTATATCTCTCCTGTAATCCTAGTTGTATTCAAAATCCTTTCATATACGTAGGCGATAATACTTACGCTGATTCTTCCTCCTCCTGGAGTATATTCTCACTCATCTCCTGACTAGGGGTTTTATATCTCTCCTGTAATCCTAGTTGTATTCAAAATCCTTTCATATGCGTAGGCGATAATACTTACGCTGATTCTTCCTCCTCCTGGATTATATTCTCACTCATCTCCTGACTAGGGGTTTTATATCTCTCCTGTAATCCTAGTTGTATTCAAAATCCTTTCATATACTTCTTAGGCGATAATACTCACGCTGTCTGATCGCCTTGAAACTGCAAAAAAACCTTTCATGATCATTCCTCCTCCTGGAGTATATTCTCACTCATCTCCTGACTAGGGGTTTTATATCTCTCCTGTAATCCTAGCTGTATTCAAAATCCTTTCATATACTTCTTAGGCGATAATACTCACGCTGTCTGATCGCCTTGAAACTGCAAAAAACCCTTTCATGATCATTCCTCCTCCTGGAGTATATTCTCACTCATCTCCTGACTAGGGGTTTTATATCTCTCCTGTAATCCTAGCTGTATTCAAAATCCTTTCATATACTTCTTAGGCGATAATACTCACGCTGTCTGATCGCCTTGAAACTGCAAAAAACCCTTTCATGATCATTCCTCCTCCTGGAGTATATTCTCACTCATCTCCTGACTAGGGGTTTTATATCTCTCCTGTAATCCTAGCTGTATTCAAAATCCTTTCATATACTTCTTAGGCGATAGTACTCACGCTGTCTGATCGCCTTGAAACTGCAAAAAACCCTTTCATGATCATTCCTCCTCCTGGAGTATATTCTCACTCATCTCCTGACTAGGGGTTTTATATCTCTACTGTAATCCTAGCTGTATTCAAAATCCTTTCATATACTTCTTAGGCGATAATACTCACGCTGATTCTTCCTCCTCCTGGAGTATATTCTCACTCATCTCCTGACTAGGGGTTTTATATCTCTACTGTAATCCTAGTTGTATTCAAAATCCTTTCATATACGTAGGCGATAATACTTACGCTGATTCTTCCTCCTCCTGGAGTATATTCTCACTCATCTCCTGACAAGGGGTTTTATATCTCTACTGTAATCCTAGCTGTATTCAAAATCCTTTCATATACTTCTTAGGCGATAATACTCACGCTGATTCTTCCTCCTCCTGGAGTATATTCTCACTCATCTCCTGACAAGGGGTTTTATATCTCTCCTGTAATCCTAGCTGTATTCAAAATCCTTTCATATACGTAGGCGATAATACTCACGCTGATTCTTCCTCCTCCTGGAGTATATTCTCACTCATCTCCTGACTAGGGGTTTTATCTCTACTGTAATCCTAGTTGTATTCAAAATCCTTTCATATACGTAGGCGATAATACTTACGCTGATTCTTCCTCCTCCTGGAGTATATTCTCACTCATCTCCTGACAAGGGGTTTTATATCTCTACTGTAATCCTAGCTGTATTCAAAATCCTTTCATATACTTCTTAGGCGATAATACTCACGCTGATTCTTCCTCCTCCTGGAGTATATTCTCACTCATCTCCTGACAAGGGGTTTTATATCTCTACTGTAGTCCTAGCTGTATTCAAAATCCTTTCATATACTTCTTAGGCGATAATACTCACGCTAATTCTTCCTCCTCCTGGAGTATATTCTCACTCATCTCCTGACTAGGGGTTTTATATCTCTACTGTAATCCTAGTTGTATTCAAAATCCTTTCATATACGTAGGCGATAATACTTACGCTGATTCTTCCTCCTCCTGGAGTATATTCTCACTCATTTCCTGACAAGGGGTTTTATATCTCTACTGTAATCCTAGCTGTATTCAAAATCCTTTCATATACGTAGGCGATAATACTTACGCTGATTCTTCCTCCGCCTGGAGTATATTCTCACTCATCTCCTGACTAGGGGTTTTATATCTCTCCTGTAATCCTAGTTGTATTCAAAATCCTTTCATATACGTAGGCGATAATACTTACGCTGATTCTTCCTCCTCCTGGAGTATATTCTCACTCATCTCCTGACTAGGGGTTTTATATCTCTCCTGTAATCCTAGTTGTATTCAAAATCCTTTCATATACTTCTTAGGCGATAATACTCACGCTGTCTGATCGCCTTGAAACTGCAAAAAACCCTTTCATGATCATTCCTCCTCCTGGAGTATATTCTCACTCATCTCCTGACTAGGGGTTTTATATCTCTCCTGTAATCCTAGTTGTATTCAAAATCCTTTCATATACGTAGGCGATAATACTTACGCTGATTCTTCCTCCTCCTGGAGTATATTCTCACTCATCTCCTGACTAGGGGTTTTATATCTCTCCTGTAATCCTAGTTGTATTCAAAATCCTTTCATATGCGTAGGCGATAATACTTACGCTGATTCTTCCTCCTCCTGGATTATATTCTCACTCATCTCCTGACTAGGGGTTTTATATCTCTCCTGTAATCCTAGTTGTATTCAAAATCCTTTCATATACTTCTTAGGCGATAATACTCACGCTGTCTGATCGCCTTGAAGCTGCAAAAAAACCTTTCATGATCATTCCTCCTCCTGGAGTATATTCTCACTCATCTCCTGACTAGGGGTTTTATATCTCTCCTGTAATCCTAGCTGTATTCAAAATCCTTTCATATACTTCTTAGGCGATAATACTCACGCTGTCTGATCGCCTTGAAACTGCAAAAAACCCTTTCATGATCATTCCTCCTCCTGGAGTATATTCTCACTCATCTCCTGACTAGGGGTTTTATATCTCTCCTGTAATCCTAGCTGTATTCAAAATCCTTTCATATACTTCTTAGGCGATAATACTCACGCTGTCTGATCGCCTTGAAACTGCAAAAAACCCTTTCATGATCATTCCTCCTCCTGGAGTATATTCTCACTCATCTCCTGACTAGGGGTTTTATATCTCTCCTGTAATCCTAGCTGTATTCAAAATCCTTTCATATACTTCTTAGGCGATAGTACTCACGCTGTCTGATCGCCTTGAAACTGCAAAAAACCCTTTCATGATCATTCCTCCTCCTGGAGTATATTCTCACTCATCTCCTGACTAGGGGTTTTATATCTCTACTGTAATCCTAGCTGTATTCAAAATCCTTTCATATACGTAGGCGATAATACTCACGCTGATTCTTCCTCCTCCTGGAGTATATTCTCACTCATCTCCTGACTAGGGGTTTTATCTCTACTGTAATCCTAGCTGTATTCAAAATCCTTTCATATACGTAGGCGGTAATACTCACGCTGATTCTTCCTCCTCCTGGAGTATATTCCCACTCATCTCCTGACTAGGGGTTTTATATCTCTCCTGTAATCCTAGCTGTATTCAAAATCCTTTCATATACGTAGGCGATAATACTTACGCTGATTCTTCCTCCTCCTGGTGTATATTCTCACTCATCTCCTGACTAGGGGTTTTATATCTCTCCTGTAATCCTAGCTGTATTCAAAATTCTTTCATATACGTAGGCGGTAATACTTACACTGATTCTTCCTCCTCCTGGAGTATATTCTCACTCATCTCCTGACTAGGGGCTTTATATCTCTCCTGTAATCCTAGTTGTATTCAAAATCCTTTCATATACGTAGGCGATAATACTTACGCTGATTCTTCCTCCTCCTGGAGTATATTCTCACTCATCTCCTGACAATGGGTTTTATATCTCTCCTGTAATCCTAGCTGTATTCAAAATCCTTTCATATACGTAGGCGATAATACTCACGCTGATTCTTCCTCCTCCTGGAGTATATTCCCACTCATCTCCTGACTAGGGGTTTTATATCTCTCCTGTAATCCTAGCTGTATTCAAAATCCTTTCATATACGTAGGCGATAATACTCACGCTGATTCTTCCTCCTCCTGGAGTATATTCTCACTCATCTCCTGACTAGGGGTTTTATCTCTACTGTAATCCTAGCTGTATTCAAAATCCTTTCATATACGTAGGCGATAATACTTACGCTGATTCTTCCTCCTCCTGGAGTATATTCTCACTCATCTCCTGACTAGGGGTTTTATATCTCTCCTGTAATCCTAGCTGTATTCAAAATCCTTTCATATACGTAGGCGATAATACTTACGCTGATTCTTCCTCCTCCTGGAGTATATTCTCACTCATCTCCTGACTAGGGGCTTTATATCTCTCCTGTAATCCTAGTTGTATTCAAAATCCTTTCATATACGTAGGCGATAATACTCACGCTGATTCTTCCTCCTCCTGGAGTATATTCCCACTCATCTCCTGACTAGGGGTTTTATATCTCTCCTGTAATCCTAGCTGTATTCAAAATCCTTTCATATACGTAGGCGATAATACTTACGCTGATTCTTCCTCCTCCTGGAGTATATTCTCACTCATCTCCTGACTAGGGGTTTTATATCTCTCCTGTAATCCTAGCTGTATTCAAAATCCTTTCATATACGTAGGCGGTAATACTTACACTGATTCTTCCTCCTCCTGGAGTATATTCTCACTCATCTCCTGACTAGGGGCTTTATATCTCTCCTGTAATCCTAGTTGTATTCAAAATCCTTTCATATACGTAGGCGATAATACTTACGCTGATTCTTCCTCCTCCTGGAGTATATTCTCACTCATCTCCTGACAAGGGGTTTTATATCTCTCCTGTAATCCTAGCTGTATTCAAAATCCTTTCATATACGTAGGCGATAATACTCACGCTGATTCTTCCTCCTCCTGGAGTATATTCCCACTCATCTCCTGACTAGGGGTTTTATATCTCTCCTGTAATCCTAGCTGTATTCAAAATCCTTTCATATACGTAGGCGATAATACTCACGCTGATTCTTCCTCCTCCTGGAGTATATTCTCACTCATCTCCTGACTAGGGGTTTTACCTCTACTGTAATCCTAGCTGTATTCAAAATCCTTTCATATACGTAGGCGATAATACTCACGCTGATTCTTCCTCCTCCTGGAGTATATTCTCACTCATCTCCTGACTAGGGGTTTTATATCTCTCCTGTAATCCTAGCTGTATTCAAAATCCTTTCATATACGTAGGCGGTAATACTTACACTGATTCTTCCTCCTCCTGGAGTATATTCTCACTCATCTCCTGACTAGGGGTTTTATCTCTACTGTAATCCTAGCTGTATTCAAAATCCTTTCATATACGTAGGCGATAATACTTACGCTGATTCTTCCTCCTCCTGGAGTATATTCTCACTCATCTCCTGACTAGGGGTTTTATCTCTACTGTAATCCTAGCTGTATTCAAAATCCTTTCATATACGTAGGCGATAATACTCACGCTGATTCTTCCTCCTCCTGGAGTATATTCTCACTCATCTCCTGACTAGGGGTTTTATATATCTCCTGTAATCCTAGCTGTATTCAAAATCCTTTCATATACGTAGGCGATAATACTTACGCTGATTCTTCCTCCTCCTGGAGTATATTCTCTCTCATCTCCTGACTAGGGGTTTTATATCTCTCCTGTAATCCTAGCTGTATTCAAAATCCTTTCATATACGTAGGCGATAATACTTACGCTGATTCTTCCACCTCCTGGAGTATATTCTCACTCATCTCCTGACTAGGGGTTTTATATATCTCCTGTAATCCTAGCTGTATTCAAAATCCTTTCATATACGTAGGCGATAATACTCACGCTGATTCTTCCACCTCCTGGAGTATATTCTCACTCATCTCCTGACTAGGGGTTTTATATATCTCCTGTAATCCTAGCTGTATTCAAAATCCTTTCATATACGTAGGCGATAATACTCACGCTGATTCTTCCTCCTCCTGGAGTATATTCTCACTCATCTCCTGACTAGGGGTTTTATATATCTCCTGTAATCCTAGCTGTATTCAAAATCCTTTCATATACGTAGGCGATAATACTCACGCTGATTCTTCCACCTCCTGGAGTATATTCTCACTCATCTCCTGACTAGGGGTTTTATATATCTCCTGTAATCCTAGCTGTATTCAAAATCCTTTCATATACGTAGGCGATAATACTCACGCTGATTCTTCCTCCTCCTGGAGTATATTCTCACTCATCTCCTGACTAGGGGTTTTATATATCTCCTGTAATCCCAGCTGTATTCAAAATCCTTTCATATACGTAGGCGATAATACTTACGCTGATTCTTCCTCCTCCTGGAGTATATTCTCACTCATCTCCTGACAAGGGGTTTTATATCTCTCCTGTAATCCTAGTTGTATTCAAAATCCTTTCATATACGTAGGCGATAATACTTACGCTGATTCTTCCTCCTCCTGGAGTATATTCTCACTCATCTCCTGACTAGGGGTTTTATATCTCTCCTGTAATCCTAGTTGTATTCAAAATCCTTTCATATACTTCTTAGGCGATAATACTCACGCTGTCTGATCGCCTTGAAACTGCAAAAAACCCTTTCATGATCATTCCTCCTCCTGGAGTATATTCTCACTCATCTCCTGACTAGGGGTTTTATATCTCTCCTGTAATCCTAGTTGTATTCAAAATCCTTTCATATACGTAGGCGATAATACTTACGCTGATTCTTCCTCCTCCTGGAGTATATTCTCACTCATCTCCTGACTAGGGGTTTTATATCTCTCCTGTAATCCTAGTTGTATTCAAAATCCTTTCATATGCGTAGGCGATAATACTTACGCTGATTCTTCCTCCTCCTGGATTATATTCTCACTCATCTCCTGACTAGGGGTTTTATATCTCTCCTGTAATCCTAGTTGTATTCAAAATCCTTTCATATACTTCTTAGGCGATAATACTCACGCTGTCTGATCGCCTTGAAGCTGCAAAAAAACCTTTCATGATCATTCCTCCTCCTGGAGTATATTCTCACTCATCTCCTGACTAGGGGTTTTATATCTCTCCTGTAATCCTAGCTGTATTCAAAATCCTTTCATATACTTCTTAGGCGATAATACTCACGCTGTCTGATCGCCTTGAAACTGCAAAAAACCCTTTCATGATCATTCCTCCTCCTGGAGTATATTCTCACTCATCTCCTGACTAGGGGTTTTATATCTCTCCTGTAATCCTAGCTGTATTCAAAATCCTTTCATATACTTCTTAGGCGATAATACTCACGCTGTCTGATCGCCTTGAAACTGCAAAAAACCCTTTCATGATCATTCCTCCTCCTGGAGTATATTCTCACTCATCTCCTGACTAGGGGTTTTATATCTCTCCTGTAATCCTAGCTGTATTCAAAATCCTTTCATATACTTCTTAGGCGATAGTACTCACGCTGTCTGATCGCCTTGAAACTGCAAAAAACCCTTTCATGATCATTCCTCCTCCTGGAGTATATTCTCACTCATCTCCTGACTAGGGGTTTTATATCTCTACTGTAATCCTAGCTGTATTCAAAATCCTTTCATATACGTAGGCGATAATACTCACGCTGATTCTTCCTCCTCCTGGAGTATATTCTCACTCATCTCCTGACTAGGGGTTTTATCTCTACTGTAATCCTAGCTGTATTCAAAATCCTTTCATATACGTAGGCGGTAATACTCACGCTGATTCTTCCTCCTCCTGGAGTATATTCCCACTCATCTCCTGACTAGGGGTTTTATATCTCTCCTGTAATCCTAGCTGTATTCAAAATCCTTTCATATACGTAGGCGATAATACTTACGCTGATTCTTCCTCCTCCTGGTGTATATTCTCACTCATCTCCTGACTAGGGGTTTTATATCTCTCCTGTAATCCTAGCTGTATTCAAAATTCTTTCATATACGTAGGCGGTAATACTTACACTGATTCTTCCTCCTCCTGGAGTATATTCTCACTCATCTCCTGACTAGGGGCTTTATATCTCTCCTGTAATCCTAGTTGTATTCAAAATCCTTTCATATACGTAGGCGATAATACTTACGCTGATTCTTCCTCCTCCTGGAGTATATTCTCACTCATCTCCTGACAAGGGGTTTTATATCTCTCCTGTAATCCTAGCTGTATTCAAAATCCTTTCATATACGTAGGCGATAATACTCACGCTGATTCTTCCTCCTCCTGGAGTATATTCCCACTCATCTCCTGACTAGGGGTTTTATATCTCTCCTGTAATCCTAGCTGTATTCAAAATCCTTTCATATACGTAGGCGATAATACTCACGCTGATTCTTCCTCCTCCTGGAGTATATTCTCACTCATCTCCTGACTAGGGGTTTTATCTCTACTGTAATCCTAGCTGTATTCAAAATCCTTTCATATACGTAGGCGATAATACTTACGCTGATTCTTCCTCCTCCTGGAGTATATTCTCACTCATCTCCTGACTAGGGGTTTTATATCTCTCCTGTAATCCTAGCTGTATTCAAAATCCTTTCATATACGTAGGCGATAATACTTACGCTGATTCTTCCTCCTCCTGGAGTATATTCTCACTCATCTCCTGACTAGGGGCTTTATATCTCTCCTGTAATCCTAGTTGTATTCAAAATCCTTTCATATACGTAGGCGATAATACTCACGCTGATTCTTCCTCCTCCTGGAGTATATTCCCACTCATCTCCTGACTAGGGGTTTTATATCTCTCCTGTAATCCTAGCTGTATTCAAAATCCTTTCATATACGTAGGCGATAATACTTACGCTGATTCTTCCTCCTCCTGGAGTATATTCTCACTCATCTCCTGACTAGGGGTTTTATATCTCTCCTGTAATCCTAGCTGTATTCAAAATCCTTTCATATACGTAGGCGGTAATACTTACACTGATTCTTCCTCCTCCTGGAGTATATTCTCACTCATCTCCTGACTAGGGGCTTTATATCTCTCCTGTAATCCTAGTTGTATTCAAAATCCTTTCATATACGTAGGCGATAATACTTACGCTGATTCTTCCTCCTCCTGGAGTATATTCTCACTCATCTCCTGACAAGGGGTTTTATATCTCTCCTGTAATCCTAGCTGTATTCAAAATCCTTTCATATACGTAGGCGATAATACTCACGCTGATTCTTCCTCCTCCTGGAGTATATTCCCACTCATCTCCTGACTAGGGGTTTTATATCTCTCCTGTAATCCTAGCTGTATTCAAAATCCTTTCATATACGTAGGCGATAATACTCACGCTGATTCTTCCTCCTCCTGGAGTATATTCTCACTCATCTCCTGACTAGGGGTTTTACCTCTACTGTAATCCTAGCTGTATTCAAAATCCTTTCATATACGTAGGCGATAATACTCACGCTGATTCTTCCTCCTCCTGGAGTATATTCTCACTCATCTCCTGACTAGGGGTTTTATATCTCTCCTGTAATCCTAGCTGTATTCAAAATCCTTTCATATACGTAGGCGGTAATACTTACACTGATTCTTCCTCCTCCTGGAGTATATTCTCACTCATCTCCTGACTAGGGGTTTTATCTCTACTGTAATCCTAGCTGTATTCAAAATCCTTTCATATACGTAGGCGATAATACTTACGCTGATTCTTCCTCCTCCTGGAGTATATTCTCACTCATCTCCTGACTAGGGGTTTTATCTCTACTGTAATCCTAGCTGTATTCAAAATCCTTTCATATACGTAGGCGATAATACTCACGCTGATTCTTCCTCCTCCTGGAGTATATTCTCACTCATCTCCTGACTAGGGGTTTTATATATCTCCTGTAATCCTAGCTGTATTCAAAATCCTTTCATATACGTAGGCGATAATACTTACGCTGATTCTTCCTCCTCCTGGAGTATATTCTCTCTCATCTCCTGACTAGGGGTTTTATATCTCTCCTGTAATCCTAGCTGTATTCAAAATCCTTTCATATACGTAGGCGATAATACTTACGCTGATTCTTCCACCTCCTGGAGTATATTCTCACTCATCTCCTGACTAGGGGTTTTATATATCTCCTGTAATCCTAGCTGTATTCAAAATCCTTTCATATACGTAGGCGATAATACTCACGCTGATTCTTCCACCTCCTGGAGTATATTCTCACTCATCTCCTGACTAGGGGTTTTATATATCTCCTGTAATCCTAGCTGTATTCAAAATCCTTTCATATACGTAGGCGATAATACTCACGCTGATTCTTCCTCCTCCTGGAGTATATTCTCACTCATCTCCTGACTAGGGGTTTTATATATCTCCTGTAATCCTAGCTGTATTCAAAATCCTTTCATATACGTAGGCGATAATACTCACGCTGATTCTTCCACCTCCTGGAGTATATTCTCACTCATCTCCTGACTAGGGGTTTTATATATCTCCTGTAATCCTAGCTGTATTCAAAATCCTTTCATATACGTAGGCGATAATACTCACGCTGATTCTTCCTCCTCCTGGAGTATATTCTCACTCATCTCCTGACTAGGGGTTTTATATATCTCCTGTAATCCCAGCTGTATTCAAAATCCTTTCATATACGTAGGCGATAATACTTACGCTGATTCTTCCTCCTCCTGGAGTATATTCTCACTCATCTCCTGACAAGGGGTTTTATATCTCTCCTGTAATCCTAGTTGTATTCAAAATCCTTTCATATACGTAGGCGATAATACTTACGCTGATTCTTCCTCCTCCTGGAGTATATTCTCTCTCATCTCCTGACTAGGGGTTTTATATCTCTCCTGTAATCCTAGCTGTATTCAAAATCCTTTCATATACGTAGGCGATAATACTTACGCTGATTCTTCCACCTCCTGGAGTATATTCTCACTCATCTCCTGACTAGGGGTTTTATATCTCTACTGTAATCCTAGCTGTATTCAAAATCCTTTCATATACGTAGGCGATAATACTTATGCTGATTCTTCCTCCTCCTGGAGTATATTCTCACTCATCTCCTGACTAGGGGTTTTATATCTCTACTGTAATCCTAGCTGTATTCAAAATCCTTTCATATACGTAGGCGATAATACTCACGCTGATTCTTCCTCCTGGAGTATATTCTCACTCATCTCCTGACTTTCACCAGGATCTCAGGCGTTAAAGCTACAAAGGTTTTGATGTTCTGTCATTTCTTTTCTTAGCTCTGACACCATGTCAGAGCTTGATTATTGTCAACGAATATAAAAGTCGCCATGGTGTTAATAACTTATAATAGATTATTACAATCAATTCGACGATTCCAAGTCCCGCCTCCAATCCGTGTTCTAAAGCCTGGCTTTTAATCAAGATGGAATAAACGTGCAGACAGTCAAGCGTAGCGTTAGATTATCTTGTAATGTTTCGATTTTTAGAGTGAAAAGTGAAAGTCGCTGGCCGTGATTTGTCTGAAACAATAATCGATAAATTGTAATTTTACTTGGCACAGAATGCCACATGATGTATGTGTTTGTGTAATCTGACAGAACCACTGTGTGCTATTTGTCCTACATCGAGTGTACATATTCCTGTAATGTTAAGAATGTTTTATAAAATATACTGTCGAGCTGTAGACAAATTATATGTGTTAAGAGAAGTTTGAATGCTGAAGGAAAGGATGTGAACAAATTGAACCTCAAAGTTTCGCACAAGGATTTTAAAAAGTTGCTATAATAATTCTTAGGATACTTTATAACGCAGTTTCTGGCCATTTGTACTGAAATATAGCACATACGAATTTTTATAAAATTTAATTTGTTGGTTTTCCTGACCTACTTATTTGTATTTATACATACGCCATTCGTAGAATCTCCATTAGTGAAAGCTGTAGTTTATTCAAAGGTTTATACATTCAGCTTTCGATGATGGAGCTTTTTTGAAATGCGTGGGTGATGCTACGAGAAAATAAGACAGGAAAGGTAAGGAATACAGTCATGTGAAGGTATATCTTAGAGGAAATCTTTCTATTGGCAGCAATATAAAGTCTGGACTCTTTACTCAGGTTCAGGGCTGGCATATCGCCAAGTCGACCTCCGAGGATCCACCTAACCCTGTTCTTGCAAGGAGTTTTAAAGGGAAGACTCGCCTTTATAGGGAGTAATCTATCTCAAGTAAGCGAATCTGAGCATTACATCCGCCCTTGATCCTCTACCAGGGCTTTTTAAAGTTCTTCTACATGAATACTTTATCATATTTTGTAGACGGTGATAGCCATTCTCACTGATCGCGACTACAAAACACTAACACTTGGCTATATTACTGTTAAATGTTTACAAACATTTTGTTTATTCTAGTAATAAATGTTTCTGCATCTAAGTTGTCCATCATTTGTGACACTTATACAGTTATGTTGTAACGTGTTGTATAAATTGGTATAATTCTTAATGAATTATGATGTTAAATATTGCAGTAATTTGTTACACAATAAGTTATTATTGTGCAATGTCAAGATTTTAATTGAATTTTAGAGTGGTGCGTTCAATAAATAATTTAAACAACAAATATTAATTTAAATAAATCAGGTTTTACTGCACAAAAAAATATGAAATACAAAACAAAATTACATTTTAAATGTTACGCTACTTTATGTTTTACTTTGTTTTATATACTTAATTTATAAGAACTTTATATGATTAAATATCTATGGCATGGCACATGACATCCATTTGAGATTGCTTTTACGTTACTCGAAATACATTTCAATTTATCTATCAGACATTTAACATTTTGCCATTACATTACACAAATAAATTTAAAATTCCCACATTTCAAAAAAATAAAAACTAGCATTATTATGCCGTTATCGGTTAAAGTTTAATTGTTAAATTTTGCCTTTTTCATCACTTTACGTCTAAATTATAACTTATCTGTATTGTAACAAACGACGTAGAAAACGTGGCTCCGGATCACATCTCGCCATTCTGCATGTTGTATTGGCGTTGCTCGGGATTTGGAATCTAGCCCGGTGTTGTATCTTAACGTAGCAACATTTCTTCTAACAAAAAATAATAAAATTTAAATAAACCTTTACATATTTTACATTTTAAAATAAAAGCGCCCCTTGCTCTTCGGATGTTAATACGTTTGTATTAGTTGACATTTCGCCAAGGAAAGAAAACTACTTGAGGTGACAACACGAGTTTTTTAACTTCTGCGCACCGTTGCTGCGCATTGCAAATTAGGTTTTTTTTTATATGAATATCTGTCTCAGCCAGGACCTTTATTTTATAATTTAAAATTTTTTTAAATTTTATTTTACATTTTAAAATTAATATCTCGTTTTGCTTTCTGAAACTGTTTTAATATGTAACATTGCGTAAAAATAATGTTACAATGTATTAATATATATAAATATTTTTTATCTCAGTAAGAAATTATCTCAATAGGCAGGAAATTATTTATCTCAGTAAGATGGTTGAAGGGTGTAGGCAAGTCGCAAATATATACTCATGATGCCATCCTCACTACATTCTCTGCAGTGGATATACTTCTTGTATAGTGCGGACTACGTAACCGCGCACTTGGCCTTGAGAGATCGCACGATATTTCTCGTGTATCACCACTTCTGAAAACATGTTATATATCAGAATGTTCTGAATTCGGATGTTGCATCAACAGTTTCTGCATCCGATATGTCTACACAAATTTCTAGAATGTTTGTTATTTCATATCGATGCTAATTTACTATCGAATTTGTTTAATACCGACCGTCTCATGCAAGTCAGTGTTTTCATAGTCCTTAACATGTTTGTAGGAAAATATTTATACTAATCGTCTACCTCCCGTCTCGTCTACTGCGATATCTCAAGGTCAAGTGCATGGTTACGTGGTCCACACTATACGTAACCCGGGACATGTGATGCCATGCTCCCCACTCACATATCCTCTTCAGTATTTTATTAGCCTAGTTGTATTCACAATCACTTCCTGTTCTACACAGGACTTAATAATCATAATGGCCTTAAATCTACAGAAAATATCCGCACATACAGTTATTTGTGTCTTCGTTAGAGATCAGGTTTACATCCAGAAGGCCACCCGTGGATGCCATCCATTCCAATTGCTTTCTGAAGCGGTTAAGAACATGCTTAAAACAAGGATCACTGAGCGAGATCTAGAATCGTGTGTGAAAACGTTTTAGATGTACAGATACTGAAGAGTATGGGAAAGTCAAATTACCTGAAAGCATTTGCAGTAGCTGTGTCGCAAGCTCAAAAACGTTGATTACACACAAGCTGCTCAGTAATTACGTGAAGCCTAACCAATATAACACTGTGTTGCTTGCCTTAATTGCCGTAAGAATGTTGGCTATACTGGAACCAGCTGCGTTAGTAATGGCCAGCTTATCGAACAACCGTTGCCCTATACGGACCGAAGAAAGTACTGTGTGAACCATCTGTTGTACCTCGGTAATGCACTTTCTTCTGGTCTTGTCCCATCTTGCGAAGAAGAGTGGCAGCTTAGAGGACTTCTCGGAACACGACTCCTAAATAACACTCCCTTGGAAATTTCCAGATAAGCTGGATCAAAGAATTGCCATTCATACAATTTGTATTTTACCTTTAATTACATTTTGATTCTATTTCGGCAATACTCATACAATTACGAAGAAATTGATCCAAACAATCTAATTACAATAGAAGTAATTACAAGATTTAAATCATTTTATTATATATTAATATTAGAATAATTTCCAAAATGTATGTTTTTATGAAGATTTCTATTCAGTTCAAACGCTTGAATGGTTGAGCCAAATGACAAGCAGCGATGGCTTTGCTTTCACAGGCGATGGTTCTCAGAAGATATGACTACACATATGGTTTACTAAGTCTATTTTTATGCCTCCGCATTAGAACGTAAGAAAGCCATCCGTGTCCTGCTTAGTTTAGCTCCTCATGTAATTATTAATGTAAAAACAATGTATTTATAATTTACGTATAATCAAAATAATCGAAAAAATATTAAGGCCA
Organism: Prosapia bicincta; assembly: GCA_036971475.1. Classification (NCBI taxonomy): domain Eukaryota; kingdom Metazoa; phylum Arthropoda; class Insecta; order Hemiptera; family Cercopidae; genus Prosapia; species Prosapia bicincta. Next base: position 36,345,479 of record JBAIZL010000007.1, read on the forward strand.
TTTAAAACTTCCGTTTGTAACAATTAATTCTAAATAAGCAATACTAAAACATGTATTTATAATATACGTATAATCAAAATAATCGAAAAAATATTAAGGCCATTTAAAACTTCCGTTTGTAACAATTAATTCTAAATAAGCAATACTAAAACATGTATTTATAATATACGTATAATCAAAATAATCGAAAAAATATTAAGGCCATTTAAAACTTCCGTTTGTAACAATTAATTCTAAATAAGCAATACTAAAACATGTATTTATAATTTACGTATAATCAAAATAATCGAAAAAATATTAAGGCCATTTAAAACTTCCGTTTGTAACAATTAATTCTAAATAAGCAATACTAAAACATGTATTTATAATATACGTATAATCAAAATAATCGAAAAAATATTAAGGCCATTTAAAACTTCCGTTTGTAACAATTAATTCTAAATAAGCAATACTAAAACATGTATTTATAATATACGTATAATCAAAATAATCGAAAAAATATTAAGGCCATTTAAAACTTCCGTTTGTAACAATTAATTCTAAATAAGCAATACTAAAACATGTATTTATAATATACGTATAATCAAAATAATCGAAAAAATATTAAGGCCATTTAAAACTTCCGTTTGTAACAATTAATTCTAAATAAGCAATACTAAAACATGTATTTATAATATACGTATAATCAAAATAATCGAAAAAATATTAAGGCCATTTAAAACTTCCGTTTGTAACAATTAATTCTAAATAAGCAATACTAAAACATGTATTTATAATTTACGTATAATCAAAATAATCGAAAAAATATTAAGGCCATTTAAAACTTCCGTTTGTAACAATTCTAAATAAGCAATACTAAAAAATGTGATTTTAACTTATATTTAATTAATGTAGGGCAAATAAATAATGTGCAGATGTAAAATCATTTGTCATAACCAATAATCGTAAATTAAAAATACTAAACAATATTTTTATAATTTACATTTAATTAAAACAGTCTAAATACAAAAGCTTGGATAAAACCTCTTCGTATAACAATTATTAAGAAAAATACTAAACAATGTTTTTATAATTTACATTTAATTAAAACAGTCTAAATACAAAAGCTTGGATAAAACCTCTTCGTATAACAATTATTAAGAAAAATACTAAACAATTTATTTATAATTTACATTTAATTAAAACAGTCTAAATACAAAAGCTTGGATAAAACCTCTTCGTATAACAATTATTAAGAAAAATACTAAACAATGTTTTTATAATTTACATTTAATTAAAACAGTCTAAATACAAAAGCTTGGATAAAACCTCTTCGTATAACAATTATTAAGAAAAATACTAAACAATGTTTTTATAATTTACATTTAATTAAAACAGTCTAAATACAAAAGCTTGGATAAAACCTCTTCGTATAACAATTATTAAGAAAAATACTAAACAATGTTTTTATAATTTACATTTAATTAAAACAGTCTAAATACAAAAGCTTGGATAAAACCTCTTCGTATAACAATTATTAAGAAAAATACTAAACAATGTTTTTATAATTTACATTTAATTAAAACAGTCTAAATACAAAAGCTTGGATAAAACCTCTTCGTATAACAATTATTAAGAAAAATACTAAACAATGTTTTTATAATTTACATTTAATTAAAACAGTCTAAATACAAAAGCTTGGATAAAACCTCTTCGTATAACAATTATTAAGAAAAATACTAAACAATGTTTTTATAATTTACATTCAATTAAAACAGTCTAAATATAAAAGCTTGGATAAAACCTCTTCGTATAACAATTATTAAGAAAAATACTAAACAATGTTTTTATAATTTACATTTAATTAAAACAGTCTAAATACAAAAGCTTGGATAAAACCTCTTCGTATAACAATTATTAAGAAAAATACTAAACAATGTTTTTATAATTTACATTTAATTAAAACAGTCTAAATATAAAAGCTTGGATAAAACCTCTTCGTATAACAATTATTAAGAAAAATACTAAACAATGTTTTTATAATTTACATTTAATTAAAACAGTCTAAATACAAAAGCTTGGATAAAACCTCTTCGTATAACAATTATTAAGAAAAATACTAAACAATGTTTTTATAATTTACATTTAATTAAAACAGTCTAAATACAAAAGCTTGGATAAAACCTCTTCGTATAACAATTATTAAGAAAAATACTAAACAATGTTTTTATAATTTACATTCAATTAAAACAGTCTAAATATAAAAGCTTGGATAAAACCTCTTCGTATAACAATTATTAAGAAAAATACTAAACAATGTTTTTATAATTTACATTTAATTAAAACAGTCTAAATACAAAAGCTTGGATAAAACCTCTTCGTATAACAATTATTAAGAAAAATACTAAACAATGTTTTTATAATTTACATTTAATTAAAACAGTCTAAATATAAAAGCTTGGATAAAACCTCTTCGTATAACAATTATTAAGAAAAATACTAAACAATGTTTTTATAATTTACATTTAATTAAAACAGTCTAAATACAAAAGCTTGGATAAAACCTCTTCGTATAACAATTATTAAGAAAAATACTAAACAATGTTTTTATAATTTACATTTAATTAAAACAGTCTAAATATAAAAGCTTGGATAAAACCTCTTCGTATAACAATTATTAAGAAAAATACTAAACAATGTTTTTATAATTTACATTTAATTAAAACAGTCTAAATACAAAAGCTTGGATAAAACCTCTTCGTATAACAATTATTAAGAAAAATACTAAACAATGTTTTTATAATTTACATTTAATTAAAACAGTCTAAATACAAAAGCTTGGATAAAACCTCTTCGTATAACAATTATTAAGAAAAATACTAAACAATGTTTTTATAATTTACATTTAATTAAAACAGTCTAAATACAAAAGCTTGGATAAAACCTCTTCGTATAACAATTATTAAGAAAAATACTAAACAATGTTTTTATAATTTACATTTAATTAAAACAGTCTAAATACAAAAGCTTGGATAAAACCTCTTCGTATAACAATTATTAAGAAAAATACTAAACAATGTTTTTATAATTTACATTTAATTAAAACAGTCTAAATACAAAAGCTTGGATAAAACCTCTTCGTATAACAATTATTAAGACAAATACAAAAACAATGTTTTTATAATTTACATTTAATTAAAACAGTCTAAATACAAAAGCTTGGATAAAACCTCTTCGTATAACAATTATTAAGAAAAATACTAAACAATTTATTTATAATTTACATTTAATTAAAACAGTCTAAATACAAAAGCTTGGATAAAACCTCTTCGTATAACAATTATTAAGAAAAATACTAAACAATGTTTTTATAATTTACATTTAATTAAAACAGTCTAAATACAAAAGCTGGGATAAAACCTCTTCGTATAACAATTATTAAGAAAAATACTAAACAATGTTTTTATAATTTACATTTAATTAAAACAGTCTAAATACAAAAGCTTGGATAAAACCTCTTCGTATAACAATTATTAAGAAAAATACTAAACAATTTATTTATAATTTACATTTAATTAAAACAGTCTAAATACAAAAGCTTGGATAAAACCTCTTCGTATAACAATTATTAAGAAAAATACTAAACAATTTATTTATAATTTACATTTAATTAAAACAGTCTAAATACAAAAGCTTGGATAAAACCTCTTCGTATAACAATTATTAAGAAAAATACTAAACAATGTTTTTATAATTTACATTTAATTAAAACAGTCTAAATACAAAAGCTTGGATAAAACCTCTTCGTATAACAATTATTAAGAAAAATACTAAACAATGTTTTTATAATTTACATTTAATTAAAACAGTCTAAATACAAAAGCTTGGATAAAACCTCTTCGTATAACAATTATTAAGAAAAATACTAAACAATGTTTTTATAATTTACATTTAATTAAAACAGTCTAAATACAAAAGCTTGGATAAAACCTCTTCGTATAACAATTATTAAGAAAAATACTAAACAATGTTTTTATAATTTACATTTAATTAAAACAGTCTAAATACAAAAGCTTGGATAAAACCTCTTCGTATAACAATTATTAAGAAAAATACTAAACAATGTTTTTATAATTTACATTTAATTAAAACAGTCTAAATACAAAAGCTTGGATAAAACCTCTTCGTATAACAATTATTAAGAAAAATACTAAACAATGTTTTTATAATTTACATTTAATTAAAACAGTCTAAATACAAAAGCTTGGATAAAACCTCTTCGTATAACAATTATTGAGAAAAATACTAAACAATGTTTTTATAATTTACATTTAATTAAAACAGTCTAAATACAAAAGCTTGGATAAAACCTCTTCGTATAACAATTATTAAGAAAAATACTAAACAATGTTTTTATAATTTACATTTAATTAAAACAGTCTAAATACAAAAGCTTGGATAAAACCTCTTCGTATAACAATTATTAAGAAAAATACTAAACAATGTTTTTATAATTTACATTTAATTAAAACAGTCTAAATACAAAAGCTTGGATAAAACCTCTTCGTATAACAATTATTAAGAAAAATACTAAACAATGTTTTTATAATTTACATTTAATTAAAACAGTCTAAATACAAAAGCTTGGATAAAACCTCTTCGTATAACAATTATTAAGAAAAATACTAAACAATGTTTTTATAATTTACATTTAATTAAAACAGTCTAAATACAAAAGCTTGGATAAAACCTCTTCGTATAACAATTATTAAGAAAAATACTAAACAATGTTTTTATAATTTACATTTAATTAAAACAGTCTAAATACAAAAGCTTGGATAAAACCTCTTCGTATAACAATTATTAAGAAAAATACTAAACAATGTTTTTATAATTTACATTTAATTAAAACAGTCTAAATACAAAAGCTTGGATAAAACCTCTTCGTATAACAATTATTAAGAAAAATACTAAACAATGTTTTTATAATTTACATTTAATTAAAACAGTCTAAATACAAAAGCTTGGATAAAACCTCTTCGTATAACAATTATTAAGAAAAATACTAAACAATGTTTTTATAATTTACATTTAATTAAAACAGTCTAAATACAAAAGCTTGGATAAAACCTCTTCGTATAACAATTATTGAGAAAAATACTAAACAATGTTTTTATAATTTACATTTAATTAAAACAGTCTAAATACAAAAGCTTGGATAAAACCTCTTCGTATAACAATTATTAAGAAAAATACTAAACAATGTTTTTATAATTTACATTTAATTAAAACAGTCTAAATACAAAAGCTTGGATAAAACCTCTTCGTATAACAATTATTAAGAAAAATACTAAACAATGTTTTTATAATTTACATTTAATTAAAACAGTCTAAATACAAAAGCTTGGATAAAACCTCTTCGTATAACAATTATTAAGAAAAATACTAAACAATGTTTTTATAATTTACATTTAATTAAAACAGTCTAAATACAAAAGCTTGGATAAAACCTCTTCGTATAACAATTATTAAGAAAAATACTAAACAATGTTTTTATAATTTACATTTAATTAAAACAGTCTAAATACAAAAGCTTGGATAAAACCTCTTCGTATAACAATTATTAAGAAAAATACTAAACAATGTTTTTATAATTTACATTTAATTAAAACAGTCTAAATACAAAAGCTTGGATAAAACCTCTTCGTATAACAATTATTAAGAAAAATACTAAACAATGTTTTTATAATTTACATTTAATTAAAACAGTCTAAATACAAAAGCTTGGATAAAACCTCTTCGTATAACAATTATTAAGAAAAATACTAAACAATGTTTTTATAATTTACATTTAATTAAAACAGTCTAAATACAAAAGCTTGGATAAAACCTCTTCGTATAACAATTATTAAGAAAAATACTAAACAATGTTTTTATAATTTACATTTAATTAAAACAGTCTAAATACAAAAGCTTGGATAAAACCTCTTCGTATAACAATTATTGAGAAAAATACTAAACAATGTTTTTATAATTTACATTTAATTAAAACAGTCTAAATACAAAAGCTTGGATAAAACCTCTTCGTATAACAATTATTGAGAAAAATACTAAACAATGTTTTTATAATTTACATTTAATTAAAACAGTCTAAATACAAAAGCTTGGATAAAACCTCTTCGTATAACAATTATTAAGAAAAATACTAAACAATGTTTTTATAATTTACATTTAATTAAAACAGTCTAAATACAAAAGCTTGGATAAAACCTCTTCGTATAACAATTATTAAGAAAAATACTAAACAATGTTTTTATAATTTACATTTAATTAAAACAGTCTAAATACAAAAGCTTGGATAAAACCTCTTCGTATAACAATTATTAAGAAAAATACTAAACAATGTTTTTATAATTTACATTTAATTAAAACAGTCTAAATACAAAAGCTTGGATAAAACCTCTTCGTATAACAATTATTAAGAAAAATACTAAACAATGTTTTTATAATTTACATTTAATTAAAACAGTCTAAATACAAAAGCTTGGATAAAACCTCTTCGTATAACAATTATTAAGAAAAATACTAAACAATGTTTTTATAATTTACATTTAATTAAAACAGTCTAAATACAAAAGCTTGGATAAAACCTCTTCGTATAACAATTATTAAGAAAAATACTAAACAATGTTTTTATAATTTACATTTAATTAAAACAGTCTAAATACAAAAGCTTGGATAAAACCTCTTCGTATAACAATTATTAAGAAAAATACTAAACAATGTTTTTATAATTTACATTTAATTAAAACAGTCTAAATACAAAAGCTTGGATAAAACCTCTTCGTATAACAATTATTAAGAAAAATACTAAACAATGTTTTTATAATTTACATTTAATTAAAACAGTCTAAATACAAAAGCTTGGATAAAACCTCTTCGTATAACAATTATTAAGAAAAATACTAAACAATGTTTTTATAATTTACATTTAATTAAAACAGTCTAAATACAAAAGCTTGGATAAAACCTCTTCGTATAACAATTATTAAGAAAAATACTAAACAATGTTTTTATAATTTACATTTAATTAAAACAGTCTAAATACAAAAGCTTGGATAAAACCTCTTCGTATAACAATTATTAAGAAAAATACTAAACAATGTTTTTATAATTTACATTTAATTAAAACAGTCTAAATACAAAAGCTTGGATAAAACCTCTTCGTATAACAATTATTAAGAAAAATACTAAACAATGTTTTTATAATTTACATTTAATTAAAACAGTCTAAATACAAAAGCTTGGATAAAACCTCTTCGTATAACAATTATTAAGAAAAATACTAAACAATGTTTTTATAATTTACATTTAATTAAAACAGTCTAAATACAAAAGCTTGGATAAAACCTCTTCGTATAACAATTATTAAGAAAAATACTAAACAATGTTTTTATAATTTACATTTAATTAAAACAGTCTAAATATAAAAGCTTGGATAAAACCTCTTCGTATAACAATTATTAAGAAAAATACTAAACAATGTTTTTATAATTTACATTTAATTAAAACAGTCTAAATACAAAAGCTTGGATAAAACCTCTTCGTATAACAATTATTAAGAAAAATACTAAACAATGTTTTTATAATTTACATTTAATTAAAACAGTCTAAATACAAAAGCTTGGATAAAACCTCTTCGTATAACAATTATTAAGAAAAATACTAAACAATGTTTTTATAATTTACATTTAATTAAAACAGTCTAAATACAAAAGCTTGGATAAAACCTCTTCGTATAACAATTATTAAGAAAAATACTAAACAATGTTTTTATAATTTACATTTAATTAAAACAGTCTAAATACAAAAGCTTGGATAAAACCTCTTCGTATAACAATTATTAAGAAAAATACTAAACAATGTTTTTATAATTTACATTTAATTAAAACAGTCTAAATACAAAAGCTTGGATAAAACCTCTTCGTATAACAATTATTAAGAAAAATACTAAACAATGTTTTTATAATTTACATTTAATTAAAACAGTCTAAATACAAAAGCTTGGATAAAACCTCTTCGTATAACAATTATTAAGAAAAATACTAAACAATGTTTTTATAATTTACATTTAATTAAAACAGTCTAAATACAAAAGCTTGGATAAAACCTCTTCGTATAACAATTATTGAGAAAAATACTAAACAATGTTTTTATAATTTACATTTAATTAAAACAGTCTAAATACAAAAGCTTGGATAAAACCTCTTCGTATAACAATTATTAAGAAAAATACTAAACAATGTTTTTATAATTTACATTTAATTAAAACAGTCTAAATACAAAAGCTTGGATAAAACCTCTTCGTATAACAATTATTGAGAAAAATACTAAACAATGTTTTTATAATTTACATTTAATTAAAACAGTCTAAATACAAAAGCTTGGATAAAACCTCTTCGTATAACAATTATTAAGAAAAATACTAAACAATGTTTTTATAATTTACATTTAATTAAAACAGTCTAAATATAAAAGCTTGGATAAAACCTCTTCGTATAACAATTATTAAGAAAAATACTAAACAATGTTTTTATAATTTACATTTAATTAAAACAGTCTAAATACAAAAGCTTGGATAAAACCTCTTCGTATAACAATTATTAAGAAAAATACTAAACAATGTTTTTATAATTTACATTTAATTAAAACAGTCTAAATACAAAAGCTTGGATAAAACCTCTTCGTATAACAATTATTAAGAAAAATACTAAACAATGTTTTTATAATTTACATTTAATTAAAACAGTCTAAATACAAAAGCTTGGATAAAACCTCTTCGTATAACAATTATTAAGAAAAATACTATACAATTTATTTATAATTTACATATATTTAAACTAGTTTAAATACAAAAGCCTTTTTAAAACCTGTATTAAATATTTAATTGTATTGTAAATATATTTGACCAAGTCTTCTATTTTCTCAAAAATTATGTAGATTCCAAAAATAAATTAAAATAGTATTGATTCACTATATTAAAAGAAATAAACATGTAATTATTTGATCCAATAGATGATTGAGTTTGTCTGTAGTCTGAAGTAGCAGTTGTTTTGTATAGGGGTGGAGAGTCGACGGAGTTCCCGGAAGTGCCCAAATCTTGCTACAACTAATTTCCTCTGCACGATGTATAAAGCTATTTCCGGGAATACACGAAAGATGCGTACAGGATCAAGTTTTGAAAGATAACGAGGGTAAGCTATGACGTCAGAACATTGTGATAGGCGAAAAATGCTTACCACTTTTAGGCGAGCATGGGTCTTTTAAAATCATTGAGCTACATAAATGAATTTACCTCTCAGCTAAACATAGATGTCACTTAGTTTCTCGGAGCTGGAAATCCTTTAAAGCTGTATCTATTACACCTGATTCCCATCACACTTTTATTGATTTAAGTTGGAATTATATTTATTATATATTATTTAAAAATGATATTACTTGTTAATTTGGAGCCTGCCTGTCTTTTGTATTGTATTTATAATATTAAAAGGGGCAGAATACTAACCTACCTTTCTTATTTGTCTCCTTCCTTTTTTTAAACGGTGTAGGGCGAAGGAAGTTTGGATTAGAGTCCTCTGATGGCTAATTAATGGCTCATAACACCTCTCAGAGACAAGGTTACAGCGGCAGACTGTCACGTGTCGAAGAATTTTATATAAGCTAATCCTTACAGTTTTTAATCTTATAAATAGTAATTATGTTTAATGTAAGTAAATATTTACGATTCTTATACTGAACTCTCTTTGTTGCAGGAGGTGAGTGATATGCAGAAGCCAACATTGGAAGGCAGTTTTGGAATTATAAGTAATATTGGTAAATATTTTTATATACAGCATTGACCGTAGGCAAAAAACAGTCTTGAAAATATTTTCATCAGTTTAGTTACAGAGTTTTGTTACAGATAGCGATGGGCCGATTCCGATTTTCGATTCCATGAATCGTCGATTCTAATGGTAACGAGCAATCGGCGATACTCGATTCCCCATTGATTGAAGTGTCTTTTTCTATTATTTTTTTATGACTATTAACATACGTGTGCGGTGTAATGTATTGGAAAAACTACTAACTACCAACTATTTCTTATTTATATATTAGTCGTTTTGAATTATTTATACGATTAAAGCAAGTGTCGACTTAAGATAACGGAAATATTATTATTATTATTTATAACGCAACAACACAGAAGATTGGAAGCATTTGTGGCCCGTTTGTTTGACACCTTTATTCGATATGTTTGTCAGGCATGAAGATTTTGTGTAGCCTATTACATTAAATTGGAACTTTCTAAAGGCTTCCCCATAAGACCAAGATATTAACCAAATTATTAGAGAATATCATGTAGGCCAACATAATTTGAAAGAATCGAAAATTGATTCAAGAATCGAGAATAGGAAAAAAAATTTAGAATCGAAATCGGAATCGAAAAGTGTAGGAGTTGGCCCATCCCTAGTTAACAGAGGGGCGCCACTCAACGAAAGTTGTAGGAGTTGGCCCATCCCTAGTTAACAGAGGGGTGCCACTCAACGAAAGTTGTAGGAGTTGGCCCATCCCTAGTTAACAGAGGGGTGCCACTCAACGAAATCGTAGGAGTTGGCCCATCCCTAGTTAACAGAGGGGCGCCACTCAACGAAAGTTGTAGGAGTTGGCCCATCCCTAGTTAACAGAGGGGTGCCACTCAACGAAATCGTAGGAGTTGGCCCATCCCTAGTTAACAGAGGGGCGCCACTCAACGAAATCGTAGGAGTTGGCCCATCCCTAGTTAACAGAGGGGCGCCACTCAACGAAATCGTAGGAGTTGGCCCATCCCTAGTTAACAGAGGGGCGCCACTCAACGAAAGTTGTAGGAGTTGGCCCATCCCTAGTTAACAGAGGGGCGCCACTCAACGAAATCGTAGGAGTTGGCCCATCCCTAGTTAACAGAGGGGCGCCACTCAACGAAAGTTGTAGGAGTTGGCCCATCCCTAGTTAACAGAGGGGTGCCACTCAACGAAAGTTGTAGGAGTTGGCCCATCCCTAGTTAACAGAGGGGTGCCACTCAACGAAATCGTAGGAGTTGGCCCATCCCTAGTTAACAGAGGGGTGCCACTCAACGAAATCGTAGGAGTTGGCCCATCCCTAGTTAACAGAGGGGTGCCACTCAACGAAAGTTGTAGGAGTTGGCCCATCCCTAGTTAACAGAGGGGTACCACTCAACGAAAGTTGTAGGAGTTGGCCCATCCCTAGTTAACAGAGGTGTGCCACTCAACGAAAGTTGTAGGAGTTGGCCCATCCCTAGTTAACAGAGGGGTGCCACTCAACGAAAGTTGTAGGAGTTGGCCCATCCCTAGTTAACAGAGGGGTGCCACTCAACGAAAGTTGTAGGAGTTGGCCCATCCCTAGTTAACAGAGGTGTGCCACTCAACGAAAGTTGTAGGAGTTGGCCCATCCCTAGTTAACAGAGGGGTGCCACTCAACGAAAGTTGTAGGAGTTGGCCCATCCCTAGTTAACAGAGGGGTGCCACTCAACGAAAGTTGTAGGAGTTGGCCCATCCCTAGTTAACAGAGGGGTGCCACTCAACGAAAGTTGTAGGAGTTGGCCCATCCCTAGTTAACAGAGGGGTGCCACTCAACGAAAGTTGTAGGAGTTGGCCCATCCCTAGTTAACAGAGGGGTGCCACTCAACGAAAGTTGTAGGAGTTGGCCCATCCCTAGTTAACAGAGGGGCGCCACTCAACGAAATCGTAGGAGTTGGCCCATCCCTAGTTAACAGAGGGGTGCCACTCAACGAAATCGTAGGAGTTGGCCCATCCCTAGTTAACAGAGGGGTGCCACTCAACGAAAGTTGTAGGAGTTGGCCCATCCCTAGTTAACAGAGGGGTGCCACTCAACGAAATCGTAAGAGTTGGCCCATCCCTAGTTAACAGAGGGGTGCCACTCAACGAAATCGTAGGAGTTGGCCCATCCCTAGTTAACAGAGGGGTGCCACTCAACGAAAGTTGTAGGAGTTGGCCCATCCCTAGTTAACAGAGGGGTGCCACTCAACGAAATCGTAGGAGTTGGCCCATCCCTAGTTAACAGAGGGGTGCCACTCAACGAAATCGTAGGAGTTGGCCCATCCCTAGTTAACAGAGGGGTGCCACTCAACGAAATCGCAGGAGTTGGCCCATCCCTAGTTAACAGAGGGGTGCCACTCAACGAAATCGTAGGAGTTGGCCCATCCCTAGTTAACAGAGGGGTGCCACTCAACGAAATCGTAGGAGTTGGCCCATCCCTAGTTAACAGAGGGGTGCCACTCAACGAAATCGTAGGAGTTGGCCCATCCCTAGTTAACAGAGGGGTGCCACTCAACGAAAGTTGTAGGAGTTGGCCCATCCCTAGTTAACAGAGGGGTGCCACTCAACGAAATCGTAGGAGTTGGCCCATCCCTAGTTAACAGAGGGGCGCCACTCAACGAAAGTTGTAGGAGTTGGCCCATCCCTAGTTAACAGAGGGGTGCCACTCAACGAAATCGTAGGAGTTGGCCCATCCCTAGTTAACAGAGGGGCGCCACTCAACGAAAGTTGTAGGAGTTGGCCCATCCCTAGTTAACAGAGGGGTGCCACTCAACGAAATCGTAGGAGTTGGCCCATCCCTAGTTAACAGAGAGGCGCCACTCAACGAAAGTTGTAGGAGTTGGCCCATCCCTAGTTAACAGAGGGGCGCCACTCAACGAAATCGTAGGAGTTGGCCCATCCCTAGTTAACAGAGGGGCGCCACTCAACGAAAGTTGTAGGAGTTGGCCCATCCCTAGTTAACAGAGGGGCGCCACTCAACGAAATCGTAGGAGTTGGCCCATCCCTAGTTAACAGAGGGGCGCCACTCAACGAAAGTTGTAGGAGTTGGCCCATCCCTAGTTAACAGAGGGGTGCCACTCAACGAAAGTTGTAGGAGTTGGCCCATCCCTAGTTAACAGAGAGGTGCCACTCAACGAAATCGTAGGAGTTGGCCCATCCCTAGTTAACAGAGGGGTGCCACTCAACGAAATCGTAGGAGTTGGCCCATCCCTAGTTAACAGAGGGGTGCCACTCAACGAAAGTTGTAGGAGTTGGCCCATCCCTAGTTAACAGAGGGGTGCCACTCAACGAAAGTTGTAGGAGTTGGCCCATCCCTAGTTAACAGAGGTGTGCCACTCAACGAAAGTTGTAGGAGTTGGCCCATCCCTAGTTAACAGAGGGGTGCCACTCAACGAAAGTTGTAGGAGTTGGCCCATCCCTAGTTAACAGAGGGGTGCCATTCAACGAAAGTTGTAGGAGTTGGCCCATCCCTAGTTAACAGAGGTGTGCCACTCAACGAAAGTTGTAGGAGTTGGCCCATCCCTAGTTAACAGAGGGGTGCCACTCAACGAAAGTTGTAGGAGTTGGCCCATCCCTAGTTAACAGAGGGGTGCCACTCAACGAAAGTTGTAGGAGTTGGCCCATCCCTAGTTAACAGAGGGGTGCCACTCAACGAAAGTTGTAGGAGTTGGCCCATCCCTAGTTAACAGAGGGGTGCCACTCAACGAAAGTTGTAGGAGTTGGCCCATCCCTAGTTAACAGAGGGGTGCCACTCAACGAAAGTTGTAGGAGTTGGCCCATCCCTAGTTAACAGAGGGGCGCCACTCAACGAAAGTTGTAGGAGTTGGCCCATTCCTAGTTAACAGAGGGGTGCCACTCAACGAAAGTTGTAGGAGTTGGCCCATCCCTAGTTAACAGAGGGGTGCCACTCAACGAAATCGTAGGAGTTGGCCCATCCCTAGTTAACAGATTGGTGCCACTCAACGAAATCGTAGGTGTTGGCCTATCCCTAGTTAACAGAGGGGTGCCACTCAACGAAAGTTGTAGGAGTTGGCCCATCCCTAGTTAACAGAGGGGTGCCACTCAACGAAAGTTGTAGGAGTTGGCCCATCCCTAGTTAACAGAGGGGTGCCACTCAACGAAAGTTGTAGGAGTTGGCCCATCCCTAGTTAACAGAGGGGTGCCACTCAACGAAAGTTGTAGGAGTTGGCCCATCCCTAGTTAACAGAGGGGTGCCACTCAACGAAAGTTGTAGGAGTTGGCCCATCCCTAGCTAACAGAGGGGTGCCACTCAACGAAAGTTGTAGGAGTTGGCCCATCCCTAGTTAACAGAGGGGTGCCACTCAACGAAAGTTGTAGGAGTTGGCCCATCCCTAGTTAACAGAGGGGCGCCACTCAACGAAAGTTGTAGGAGTTGGCCCATTCCTAGTTAACAGAGGGGTGCCACTCAACGAAAGTTGTAGGAGTTGGCCCATCCCTAGTTAACAGAGGGGTGCCACTCAACGAAATCGTAGGAGTTGGCCCATCCCTAGTTAACAGAGGGGTGCCACTCAACGAAAGTTGTAGGAGTTCGCCCATCCCTAGTTAACAGAGGGGTGCCACTCAACGAAAGTTGTAGGAGTTGGCCCATCCCTAGTTAACAGAGGGGTGCCACTCAACGAAAGTTGTAGGAGTTGGCCCATCCCTAGTTAACAGAGGGGTGCCACTCAACGAAAGTTGTAGGAGTTGGCCCATCCCTAGTTAACAGAGGGGTGCCACTCAACGAAAGTTGTAGGAGTTGGCCCATCCCTAGTTAACAGAGTGGTGCCACTCAACGAAAGTTGTAGGAGTTGGCCCATCCCTAGTTAACAGAGGGGTGCCACTCAACGAAAGTTGTAGGAGTTGGCCCATCCCTAGTTAACAGAGGGGTGCCACTCAACGAAAGTTGTAGGAGTTGGCCCATCCCTAGTTAACAGAGGGGTGCCACTCAACGAAAGTTGTAGGAGTTGGCCCATTCCTAGTTAACAGAGGGGTGTCACTCAACGAAAGTTGTAGGAGTTGGCCCATCCCTAGTTAACAGAGGGGTGCCACTCAACGAAATCGTAGGAGTTGGCCCATCCCTAGTTAACAGAGGGGTGCCACTCAACGAAATCGTAGGAGTTGGCCCATCCCTAGTTAACAGAGGGGTGCCACTCAACGAAAGTTGTAGGAGTTGGCCCATCCCTAGTTAACAGAGGGGTGCCACTCAACGAAAGTTGTAGGAGTTGGCCCATCCCTAGTTAACAGAGGGGTGCCACTCAACGAAAGTTGTAGGAGTTGGCCCATCCCTAGTAACAGAGGGGTGCCACTCAACGAAAGTTGTAGGAGTTGGCCCATCCCTAGTTAACAGAGGGGCGCCACTCAACGAAAGTTGTAGGAGTTGGCCCATCCCTAGTTAACAGAGGGGTGCCACTCAACGAAAGTTGTAGGAGTTGGCCCATCCCTAGTTAACAGAGGGGTGCCACTCAACGAAAGTTGTAGGAGTTGGCCCATCCCTAGTTAACAGAGGGGCGCCACTCAACGAAAGTTGTAGGAGTTGGCCCATCCCTAGTTAACAGAGGGGCGCCACTCAACGAAAGTTGTAGGAGTTGGCCCATCCCTAGTTAACAGACGGGTGCCACTCAACGAAAGTTGTAGGAGTTGGCCCATCCCTAGTTAACAGAGGGGCGCCACTCAACGAAATCGTAGGAGTTGGCCCATCCCTAGTTAACAGAGGGGTGCCACTCAACGAAATCGTAAATTTTGTTTTCCTTTTACTCGCCATCTGTAGGCATTGTAGAATATGCGGCCAGACAAGCTTGTGCTGTAGAATGATGTTAGTCTATGTATTATTGTAAGATGTAACTACCAAACGTTTGCACCTTATAAGTTATCTTAGTACAGTACCACCTTTTTCGCTGTTATCACACAATAAACGTGTAAGCTTCGAATAATAAAAAATTATATAAAATAAAACAAGGTTATAATAATGATAACATTAAAGGAAATCTTTAATAATACAATCTTTTTATAATTGCAAAATAATAATAACTTAGTTTTCTGCTAAAAGTAATTTCGTATTTAAACACTACTCAGATATTATTAAACTTAAGTAGGAGAGTGCTAATAATACTGTATAGGAAATCAGGTTAAAGGCATTGAAGAAATAAAAAGGTCTGAAGGGAAATAAAAATATCTATAACTATCCCCAAAAAGCTCACAAACCTTAGGCAGTTTATCTTTTATTATTAACACTTTTTTAAAGATCCATTTTTGTGGTATTGTCTGCTCTTTGTATTGTTCTCTGAAGTGGAGCTTTAATTCTCACTTTCAAAGAAATACTGCAAGTCTGGAAGGCTTCTTTGAACTTTTGCTAATACATTTATTTTGTTACAGCAATTTTCTCTTGGATATAAACCATAGCCAGCGCATTCAGGTGCTCTTTGTAACTTATTTTTGAATTACGCTCGAAGTTACGTACATCGAAGTATTTTACGGAGATTGTACAAACATATTTATCAACAGCGCTCAGTCTGATGTCAACCCGTCTTGTATGAAAACTGCCTGAAAGTTATAGCCTTCGATGTCTGATCGGCCCTGGCTGACCTTAGTACTTGCCAAACCAAAAAAACCTACGTAAAATACAAAATGCAATAAAATATGTTTCTGAACTTTTTTATACGTGATCGGAGAACACGAACAACAAAACAACCACATCACACACACTAGAGCATCATGAAATATACAGAGATACCATAAACAAAATTTAAAACATTAACAAACCAGATGCAGATCACATATAGCCCGGTCAATGAAGGCTTTCCCATCAGAAAACTTTGAGCCTGATAGTTAGAGGGTGCTTCAAGGATCAAAAATGACATAATGCCGACTTGCGCTTTTACCCTGGGGGTAAATGCCACCCCTTTTTGGGGGTGAAGTTTTTTTTATCAAAAATAACCTTAGGAATCGATAGGGGGAGATATTTTAATCACTTTTTATTCTATATATTTTACTGTTAAGTCGGTTATTATTGTTATAGTAAACTAATACACGTATGACTACTTTGAAAACTTGCCTTTTAAAAACCACTTCTGCTTAGAGCTGCAACGTTTCCCAGCGGTCAACCCTAAACACACAGTACGATAGAAAACGCTTTTTCTCAGTGAGTTTTTTACAAATTTACCTAAATCAAAGTCCGACTAGGTGTTATTTATAGAGTCCAAATTTATTTATTCATTTTTAACAGTTGAATGTTATTCTGTTATCGTAAAATGTTTTAAATTAAACTTCAAGTACCAATCCTCAAAATTTTGAAAACAAGAATTTTAGTCGGCCGCCCGCCAAGTAACTGGAGTAGGCTTGGCTTGTCATAGATTAGCTCCAACTATATATACGTATATTAAAACCAACCCTCAGACTACAAATTTTGGCTTGGACAGAGCCTTGAGTATAAAAAAGCTTATATTTCATATCTTTTAAGACCGTGAACTTGACCCATAGGCGTCAATAACCTCAACATCTTTGTCCAAATACACCAGCTGACGTTCACCCAGTGGACCACCAGCAGAGCTGTTACGTCATGTACACCCGGGCCAGTCCTCATTCATCCGCTGACGGTCTGTTACAGTTTCGTTAGTTTGAGGTAAAATTAACCACGCTTCATGCGTGTAATACTAAATGCAAGGAACGGATTGATTTAATTTGAGCGTGTCTTAAAACGTTCATCCCGCGTAGCGTAGTGACGCACTCATTCGCTATTTATTTTTATTTATGTGGCGTTTAAACTGTGTAAATATATAATAATTTACTTAAATTCGTAACACATGGTGTTGGTGTCAGAGGTGAGGGTCACAGACAACTCTGTACTTCTCCCTCTTTGTTCGGTAATTCCGGTTTGTTCCTCTGATGAGGTCATACCAAGCGAGGATTTCCTTTACAGACGCAGAACGTTTCGAAATACTCAGAAAACCGCAAGATTCTTAAAAAGTAGATTAACATGGTGTTATGAAGTACTAAATCAAGAAAATTATGATGAAAATATAAAGAAACGGTTCTCTTTTACTTTAAGGGGGTACATCCTAAGAATATTCCACCTGTGAGGGGCTACATCCTAAGAATATTCCACCTGTGAGGGGGTACATCCTAAGAATATTCCACCTGTGAGGGGTTTACGAAGAGGTTTAGTTATGGTTACATCCTAAGAATATTCCACCTGTGAGGGGTTTACGAAGAGGTTTAGTTATGGTTCACATTAACATAAGGATTTAGAAATTTTTCTGGTTGAGTTATTGGAATGATAATGGCTAGTGTGGAAACAGTCCCAACTTGTAATGACGTTGCGTCAACAGAGATTATGCTCGGGGTAGCGGATGATCCCCTCTCTACAAGCGATGACTTGGGAAGACGTTTGAGTTATTGGAATGATAATGGCTAGTGTGGAAACAGTCCCAACTTGTAATGACGTTGCGTCAACAGAGATTATGCTCGGGGTAGCGGATGATCCCCTCTCTACAAGCGATGACTTGGGAAGAAGTTTGAGTTATTGGAATGATAATGGCTAGTGTGGAAACAGTCCCAACTTGTAATGACGTTGCGTCAACAGAGATTATGCTCGGGGTAGCGGATGATCCCCTCTCTACAAGCGATGACTTGGGAAGAAGTTTGAGTTATTGGAATGATAATGGCTAGTGTGGAAACAGTCCCAACTTGTAATGACGTTGCGTCAACAGAGATTATGCTCGGGGTGGCGGATGATCCCCTCTCTACAAGCGATGACTTGGGAAGAAGTTTGAGTTATTGGAATGATAATGGCTAGTGTGGAAACAGTCCCAACTTGTAATGACGTTGCGTCAACAGAGATTATGCTCGGGGTAGCGGATGATCCCCTCTCTACAAGCGATGACTTGGGAAGAAGTTTGAGTTATTGGAATGATAATGGCTAGTGTGGAAACAGTCCCAACTTGTAATGACGTTGCGTCAACAGAGATTATGCTCGGGGTAGCGGATGATCCCCTCTCTACAAGCGATGACTTGGGAAGAAGTTTGAGTTATTGGAATGATAATGGCTAGTGTGGAAACAGTCCCAACTTGTAATGACCAGTGGATAAACGGCACAGAGAGCCTTCTACCAGCAATGGCAAGCTAAAGAACCGCTGTACACAATGACTGCAAGAAACCGGTTTACAAATTGGTCAATAGGACGGTTGTGATGTGTTATGAACAGCTTTCACAATCGTATCATAACGACGAGGCTAATAAATCTCGGTTATCTCAACATTCTTTTGCCCGTTTCTACAATAAACTCTTGAGGCTTTAAATTTCGCTATTATCAGATTTTTATGTTTTGAAAATATAAGAAGAAACGTTCTTAACTTTATTCGAACAGTGAGACGTTTTTTGGAATCATGTACGGCTTAGGATTTAAATGGCGACCTAAATATATTTGAACATATGTTTAGAATGCCAATGTTTGAACATATTGAAAACGCGTGTTTTTATGGTCTTCTATTTTGCGTGTACGTGATCTTAAGCGTGATCGTTATGTGGTCTTTTATGTTTATTCGTCAGACGTGTAAGTTAAGCTTGTGCTGCAAACATATACACAGTTGTACTGTGTTGCAAAAACTGTCTGAAGCCGAGTTGTAAATGGAGTTGAACCTTTTATGCAATGCATTTTCCTCTATGTAATTTAACGTGCTGCAAACATGACGTGATGCAAACGTGACGTAGTGCAAACGCGACTTAAGGCAAACTTACGCGCTAAAAATATAGCTTGCTGTAAACATGACGAGATCCAAACATAACGTGCTTCAAACATGACATAATGCAAACATTACGCTAAAAATATAGCATGGCACCAACATGACGTGTTCCAGACAACGCGCTTCAAACATGACATGATGCAAATATGGCTTAGTGAAAGTCCTGAACCTTTCCTCAGTAAGTTTAGGGTGTGACCTTAGGTTTATGATAATTTTGCGGTGTACGTGTAGTATGTTTTTAATATATTTTTGTGATGTGTTATGTCAAGGTTATGTACTTAGCCTTTTGTGTGCTTCAGCTATTTGTTATTGGTCGCAGAAAATTTTGTTTGAAGAAGATACTGTATTTTCTTTCCTAAACCCAAACACTTGTACCAGTATATAGAAGTTTAATTGCTTTCTGCAAATCTTAGTTCGGCGTTTGGTTATAATGGCCGTGAAGGAACACGGAGCTAAAGTGACGGCAACGCGACAACGTGAAAGCGTCACTTTTTGTGTGTTTTGACGATTCTTTGCCGTAATTAAGTTTTCATGGCGTGAGGAAAGCAGAGGGAGCGTCTTAGCAGCCGCCGGCGGTGACACACTTTGCGGTGTTTGCTTCTGGCACACACGAAGCTACGCGCATGGTCAGGTGATAAACAGACCTAACCTATGAGTAAGATATAATCATTCTCTTCAGATGGGTTCTATGATGAGTTTCTCCTAACAATTCTGCCTTTATTGTTTGTTGTTATTGTTTACAATTGTATTCCTCCTAAATTAGGTTTCATCCTTGACACATTTTTTAAATTAGGTTTAATTTTGTATTAAATATGAATTTAAAAAAATTGAACGCCATTTTTACTGTTACTGTGCCAGTTAATAGAAAGCACGGAAATAAAACAACCGTCCTTGACACTTCACGTCATCTCTTTGTTCAGCAGGCGTAACTGTGGTTATGTGTCTAGCCTAACGCGAATGCTCAATGCCAGGTTTACAATCCGCGCCAGCTGGATCCAGTTCAGTGTCTGGACATTCCGCTGGTGTTATTTAAAATTTGTTTATTGCTTTTTTTTATATTTGCGTGCCCTCTCGTGCGCGTGCGTGTATTCATTTGTCTTTCAAAGAAAATCAGTACCGTCGTTCTAAAAGCAGAATTTTAAAACCGCAAGAGACACAACTATGCATTATACAATTAGGTAAAGGACAGTGATCATGTTTGGTTCTGAAGACTTTGTGCTGAAGTTTCGATGTGTATGTAGGTCTCTTCAGTTCACGGATGGATTCGAACCAAACAACCTTTACATACTTTACCCACTTTTGCTGAAAGTAGTCGATTCTTCGCCTCGATATATCGACGTGAAAGTAAACAATGGGTGATTGTAAAACGCGCCGGTGAATGTAACCTTGTGCCCGGTAATGTGTCGGAATAATTTTCCCGCAATGCAGCTATGTTCAGTACGACCGTTATAACGGCGAAGCTCAGCAACGGTGATTTATCAGATACGCGCAACGGACGTCGTGAAACATCTATTGATATAATAAATTATTATAGGAAGAATAAAATACATCTTTAATAAGAATTAAAACTGGGTAACAAAAGGAAATGTACTCTGGTATGTTAATTGGGACCGACAAGCTGTCATTCCATACACTTTGTACTCGTTTATTTTATTAGGAGTGCCTGGGAAACGCTTTTAGTAAGTGTCCTACGCAGTATATTTATCCTTCTCTGGTAGGTCCGAAGGGATCCAGATATATTCGTCCAAGAAATGAACAAGATGGTTTGTATCTTTCTAAGGTGAAAAGAGCAGCGTATTAGCTGTTAGGAATGGGGATGTAGGACGAGGAAAAAAATGAAACCAGACATGTGTAGAGCCCCTCCAGTTTAAAGGCCACTAGAAGGTTAGAAGGCGAGGGCTAGTTATCTGACTCTCGCACGTGCACTCGACGAGTGAGAGGCAGCGGGTGATGCTTTACCCAACCCAGTTAGTGGACTATAACTAAGGGCTGAGTGTTGCAAAACCCTCTAGGGGCATTACTCCTCTTATTGCAATAGTTACAGATGGTAAACAAGCGGTTTTATTGGACATGATCGCTCCGTGACAGCACCAATTGCCGAGGTCAAAGAACTATGTTCAATGCCTGGTACAAGTCGTATTTTGTAAGCTGGCATTTGGCTCTTAGGTAGCAATTAGTTATTCGTCGTCTATAAAATATCAGACACTGCCGTCATCCCTCTTTGGAGTCATAAATCCCGTCCCAACACTTAGACAATCCTATTAGTACGCTTCCGGGTAGGCCCTATTTACATTTGTTGTTACTATACATAAAAAAGTTATAAGTCAAGCGTACGATTCGGGAGACGTCTAAGGGTGTGTGAAGAGCCCCTCTACCCTCCCCACGTCCGAGGCCTTTCCCTCCAAGTGCCAGCTTTACCTATACGGAGCATAATGATGTCCTTGGTGTGTACAATGATGGCGTTAATTTGTTTAAGGACGGCCATCCTGTCTCCGACCAGCGTAAAAGTCTGAATTCCATTGTATATAAAATAATAAAATTACTGTATAGTATGACGAGACAATATGTGGAAGACGCCGGGGAATATGTTGTTAACAGTGTCAGGCGGTGGGAATACGTTGGTAACAGTATCAGGCGGTGGGAATACGTTGGTAACAGTGCCAGGCGGTGGGAATACGTTGGTAACAGTATTAGGCGGTGGGAATACGTTGATAACAGTGCCAGGCGGTGGGAATACGTTAGTAACAGTGCCAGGCGGTGGGAATACGTTGGTAACAGTGTCAGGCGGTGGGAATACGTTAGTAACAGTGTCAGGCGGTGGGAATACGTTAGTAACAGTGTCAGGCGGTGGGAATACGTTGGTAACAGTGTCAGGCGTGGGAATACGTTAGTAACAGTGTCAGGCGGTGGGAATACGTTGGTAACAGTGTCAGGCGGTGGGAATACGTTGGTAACAGTGTCAGGCGGTGGGAATACGTTAGTAACAGTGTCAGGCGGTGGGAATACGTTGGTAACAGTGTCAGGCGTGGGAATACGTTAGTAACAGTGTCAGGCGGTGGGAATACGTTGGTAACAGTGTCAGGCGGTGGGAATACGTTGGTAACAGTGTCAGGCGGTGGGAATACGTTGGTAACAGTGCCAGGCGGTGGGAATACGTTCGTAACAGTGTCAGGCGGTGGGGATACGTTGGTAACAGTGCCAGGCGGTGGGAATACGTTGGTAACAGTGTCAGGCGGTGGGGATACGTTGGTAACAGTGTCAGGCGGTGGGGATACGTTGGTAACAGTGCCAGGCGGTGGGGATACGTTGGTAACAGTGCCAGGCGGTGGGAATACGTTGGTAACAGTGTCAGGCGGTGGGGATACGTTGGTAACAGTGCCAGGCGGTGGGAATACGTTCGTAACAGTGTCAGGCGGTGGGGATACGTTGGTAACAGTGCCAGGCGGTGGGAATACGTTCGTAACAGTGTCAGGCGGTGGGGATACGTTCGTAACAGTGTCAGGCGGTGGGGATACGTTGGTAACAGTGCTAGGCGGTGGGGATACGTTGGTAACAGTGCCAGGCGGTGGGGATACGTTGGTAACAGTGTCAGGCGGTGGGGATACGTTGGTAACAGTGCCAGGCGGTGGGAATACGTTCGTAACAGTGTCAGGCGGTGGGGATACGTTGGTAACAGTGCTAGGCGGTGGGGATACGTTGGTAACAGTGCTAGGCGGTGGGGATACGTTGGTAACAGTGCTAGGCGGTGGGGATACGTTGGTAACAGTGCTAGGCGGTGGGAATATGTATGCTTTGACTGAACCTTACCTCCTCTTGTTATATTTGTGTATACACTTAAAGTTTGTATTTGAAAAAAAAACGAAGGTAGATAACATTTACGTCAATTAAACAGTATTTTTCTCCTTTTGTTAAGTTGATAAACTAAAGAAAACACTGTGGCCATACATTAAGGATTGTTTTGGTAAGAATTAATCAGTTATTGAGTTTGTCCTCAAGGATGGTCCTTTGTGGCGGTTGAAATATTAAACACTACTAATGTGTAAAGGCAGAAAAATACACCTGTTTAAATCCCAATGCAGTATTATAAATACTATGTTCCTGGTCATGCCTTTATCGTCCTGGCGTGCTTGTGTTTACGGCGTCATTCAGGGAATCCGACTTTGCCATCTTGTTTAGCGTTGGATTTTATTATTTGAAACGACTTTTATATTTTCAAAGTGCTTTAAAAACACCCTAAAGTGATTACATTACTTGGGCAGGTTTTCCGCAAACAAAGCAAAAAATTACGCCAAAACACTGCCTTATAATTTTTTTTAATGTTTTATTAATCACATTTTGATTAATGTTTGATTCTTTCGTTTTTAAATAGGTGATTAATGATAACAAGTTCAATAAATAATTTAAAAGAATTAAATGGTCCTTACCAACATAGTCGAGTCATTTGGTCAACCTAGTCCTTTAGTTGTGCAACATTTGCTTCTGTCTTTTCAAATTGACTATTGTATATTTGAATATGTTAGAAATATTATTAATTTGTCATAACTAGGATCACCACTGACGCAAGCTGGTGTTAATCCTTATTGTTTAGGCTAAGCTGGAACATCATCAGGATTCTTAGTAGTACACAATATACACGAGTGTTTTGTTTCCTTGTATATACAATCAGAATCTGCTTTGTTACGTAACGCTCTCTTCTATCAGATTCTATCATTCTATCTTGCCTTCTTTATTTATTCCTCATAGATCAGCCGGACTCTAATCCGAGACATTCGGGGCCTGTCTAAAGGACTTTTCCTTCTGGATTTATTTTCTAGGAGCTACCCGATTCTCTGTACTCTCTGTAGATTATTCGAGCCCTAATCCGAGACATTTTCCTTTCTACACATACCCTACAAGTTACCGCTACAATTACGTTGGTAGGCCTAATATTCACAGGTAGTGCTAATATACCTCAGTAAAATAACTACGCAAACAACATTCACAAACTAACAACAAAAAACAGAAATATCACACAATTACTTTCAAAACCCTTGTCTCACTCGTATATATTCCTTAGGGATATTTAACTTTAATCACTTCCTTATGCCTCTGACAGAGATTAGACCTGGGAGTTATTACTTAGTTACGTATTTATCTGATCGCCTAGGTAATGAGTCGGGTTTCCAAGATATGCTCATATCAATAAGGTATGCTAAGGGACTAAGTTGGGCTAAAACTATCAAACTTGTGTTCATTAATTACTTGGAATAATTTACTGTGGTTTATTATTAATAAATAATACACACAGCCTCCAACCAGATATTCTCAGATATGTATACTCAGGAGATATGGTCACGTCTGAGGATGGTTACTTTGTAACCGAAATGTACATAAGACTAGAATAAAAATATTTCTCTTAGTGGTTGTGTGTATTATTTATTAAAATAGTGTCTCTTTGTATATTATCAATTATAATGTGAAGCTAAACATCCAATCTTCTCTTGAAATGGTATTAACAATATATTCCGCAAAGGGCATTGCCTGAACTTGTAACATGTAGGCCTACTAAGAGGGCTTGAATGTTCCTCGTGCTACGAAACTAAATAAACAACGTTTTCCTTGACAAAATCTAATATAATTGTCTCCCAAGATTATAAAATCTGTTAGTATTTGTTGTTTTGAATCTTGTTGTTTTTTAGCTATTATTATTGTTATCAACTCATTGTTTAAGTGATTGCAGCTTTCTGTTTTTCCGCCAAAAGAAAAAAAACTCTTTTGAGTTAAAGATTACTTTAAAAATGGATACTTCTGATACTGTTTAATCTAATTTTTCACTCTGAACCTTGGTTAATAACTTAAACATTCAAGGGATGTACATAGCTAAGGATGAGATAGGGGAACGTGTGGAGCGTCACATTGAGGAACCCTATAAGTTATAAGAAGAAACGATCAAGATATTGGCAAACGGGAAGGAGTATAGAAAGATGCAAGGATAAAGTCAGCCAAGTGCTTCCGAAACCGGATTTGAAAACTTGAAATTTATTCAAATGGCAGAGAACGGTTACAAACAGAGCGCTCTGGCTCCTCGGAACCGAGGATTCAGGTCAGTTCGTTATTCGTCCGATTAAGTTCTGCAAATTTTTATAATAGCTTTCTCACATCTGTATCTGCAAATAGAAAGTTACGCGAAGTAAAGTGAATAATGATGCGAGTAAAACGTAAATATATGTGGAACAATTGCGTTAGATATAGGTGAAAGCATGATAAGAGGAATGCAACTTTGCCGGTTAAAGAGAGAGAGAATGGTGCGATTAGCGTGGGAATACGTGAGCTACGCGCATGCCGCACTGCCCTCGCCGTCGGAGGATTTGTTGAAACGAGACATCATCAATATCAATTTTAAAATAGCATTTAGAACTACTAATTGACATAAATAATCCTGTACGGGCCGAGGACAGTGCGTTCAAATGGATGTTATTACTAATAAATAAGGAATAGTAAATAAGTCGTTTCCCTGTTGTGAGTCGTCACCAGGAAGACGTGTCCTCTCTCGACTACTCTCTGAGTCAGACGAGCTTTGGCCACACAGCTGTAATGCTATCGGTCAGATGTCTTTCTCTCGTGGCGACAATTAGAATTATTTACTATCGGGACTAGTGTGGCGGTAATATAACAATATAACGTTACAACGTGTACTATTTATGCGTTACGGAGGTGGTGGGGTGACATTCACTATAATGCATCCAGGAATGAGGATAAAGAAGAATAAAACCTTTAAAACGATCGTGCGGACGTTCAAAGGTCCTTTTAAAGGCTAAAAGTATTTGTTCGCGGAAAGTAATTTTACATGGCTTCAGACTTATAAGGATAGCTGTAATAGACCGAATTAAGATAGGGTCATAGATTGCAACCCCCGCACGACTTAGGGTGTATGGGAGATTGACAGTAAATTAAGCAGTGTTAATAAATGTGCAAAATATTAGCAATATTGAGTGGTGATGTGATACAAACTGTAAAGCTACGGGAGAACACACACACACACACACACACACACACACACACAATCACTTTATTTATAAGCACTGTTTAAATTACCGTATACTGTTTTTAATACTAAAAATATTTATTTAAGCAGTCTCGTTGTAGTGTGTTTGAAAATAGAGTGGAAAACAAAAATATAAGTAAAATTGTTGCTAGTTGCGAATCATAGTAAATTCATTGTCGTTGAAATGTGTAAGTAATGACGTAAGTGTTTGATGGAATGTGTAAGTAATGACGTAAGTGTTTGATGAAATGTGTAAGTAATGACGCAAGTGTTTGATGAAATGTGTAAGTAATGACGCAAGTGTTTGATGGAATGTGTAAGTAATGACGTAAGTGTTTCATGGAATGTGTAAGTAATGACGCAAGTGTTTGATGAAATGTGTAAGTAATGACGTAAGTGTTTGATGAAATGTGTAAGTAATGACGCAAGTGTTTGATGGAATGTGTAAGTAATGACGTAAGTGTTTGATGAAATGTGTAAGTAATGACGTAAGTGTTTGATGAAATGTGTAAGTAATGACGTAAGTGTTTGATGAAATGTGTAAGTAATGACGCAAGTGTTTGATGAAATGTGTAAGTAATGACACAAGTGTTTGATGGAATGTGTAAGTAATGACGTAAGTGTTTGATGAAATGTGTAAGTAATGACGCAAGTGTTTGATGGAATGTGTAAGTAATGACGTAAGTGTTTGATGAAATGTGTAAGTAATGACGCAAGTGTTTGATGAAATGTGTAAGTAATGACGTAAGTGTTTGATGAAATGTGTAAGTAATGACGCAAGTGTTTGATGGAATGTGTAAGTAATGACGTAAGTGTTTGATGGAATGTGTAAGTAATGACGTAAGTGTTTGATGAAATGTGTAAGTAATGACGCAAGTGTTTGATGGAATGTATAAGTAATGACGTAAGTGTTTGAGGGAATGTGCAAGTATAAATAATTATTATTTTTATTTTTTATGTTTCTGTTTCTTTGAATTAGTTTTTTATTATGCAACTATAATATGCCAGAAAAACAAAATGCGTACGTGCAATGTGTATGTGAATGACGTTTCTCATGACGCTTGTGACTCTAAGAATACTATTTTCCTAACAATTTCGAGGGAGAGAGAGAGAGAGAGACCAATTGCACTTGAATAAACATTGATCTCTCTTCCCCTCTCATTTTCGTCTAATAACTCATGTTGGAAAATGACTTAATAGTTTAAAATGATTTCCCTTTGTCCAACTACTTTCTCGCTCCAGTTGCAGGACGTAGTATAGACTGTGGGAGCATAATAGGCGCCCAATCAGACGTAATAAATGCCTGTAATTAAATAATAAATACACCATTGACGAGCAAAATGGACAACGCGGTCGTTGAACCGTTACATAAAGGTTAAACACTCGTACCTTTCTACGGGCTGTTGCGTAAGTAGCAAATAGTGTTATAAATTCTGCTCTTCCTGGTGGCTGTGCATTTACAGCGCGCTGACGTCACAGACACTGTTGAACGGTTTACAATGTTATTGTGGTCTAATCGAATAACGTGCAATAACGTTTTCACATAATCTCCACAAGAGGCTATAATAGAAGGTAATAATCAGCAAACCCTCAACATTTTTTTTATGAAATTTATTGTGTTTATTGATACCTAAGGAGAAAAATGTACCTTAACAAAATACAAACTGTAACCGCCAAAGGTTGTGTTTGGGCAATGGGGTGTATTCTATATTCATTAACGCTTCACACACGTTTTTTTATTAACAAAAAGTCGATAAAAGGCTTTTAGAAATACATTTTTACATTTGTTTTGAACCATAAATGTTGTGGATTGTGAATAAAAACCAATAACAATTAAGGTCAAGATTCTCTAATAAATAAAAAAAATTATACTCACAGTTTAAATTATTCACATCATGCATTATCAAGGAAAGTAAGCGGGGGTAACTTTTGTAATGTTTTAGGTTTGTGCTATATTTACAGTGCAGAAGGATTTTGCAACATTTATAATGGTAACAAAAACACTGGGTGGGATTTCACCCCTTAGAAAACGTTTTTGTTATAACATGTTATAGTAAAATGAAAAGTGATATTTTAGTAAATATTTCTTTATGAAGTTGCTTGATGTAATCATCTTGAATTCACTGATTAAACTAATTTTAAAAATACTTAACTAAGTGAATGTGTAATTGCTTACATGCTGACGCGTTTCAAAACATTCGTTCCTTGTACGAAGCTAACCCTCTTACTGGCGTAGGCATTGAGTGTTAAAAAAAATGTGGAGGGAAGTTTTGTATACCTTGAGCTTCGTCCGTCGGTAGAGGTTGAACCGACATACACACTATTTTATATGTTCTACACACATTAAAACAAAGTAAAAAACTAACAACCTGAGAAAAATTGAAATCTACAAACACTACGCAACAGATAAAGAAAACGTATTAAATGATCACACACACTTTGAAGCCAACAGCCTTTTTTATTATATGAGACACAACTCAAACAACCCACCCCATTCCACAGTCATAAATCCATTCCCGTTAGAGCCTTTACACCCAACCGATGCCGCCAGTAGAGGGTTAGCTTCGTTAAACGAACGAATTTTGAAACGCATCAGGAAGTAAGCAATTACGTATTCACTTAGTTAAGTATTTTTAAAATTAGTATTACTTTATACTTATAGGAATAAAAATAAATAAATAAGATAGCAAAAAACAGAACGAGAGTTTTTAGTTCCATTCATAAAGTCCTTAAGATGACAAATGCTCCCTCGTGCTCCTCCAACCCCAAAGCCTTTGTTTTAATAATATTCCAATATATTATTGTCATATGACTGACCCCAGTTTTATTCGTATTTTAAACATAGAAGAAACAGGTGGTTATAAATGTGGGGCACCAGGCATAAACGTTAAAATTTCAAAAATATAAAAATAACCTCATAAACAGACACGAAACTATAAATTCAAAGTTTGTTTTTTACAAAACTGTGAAAGTATACTACATTTAAAGTAAGAGTTTAAGATAGGTTTGGTAAAAAAATATTTCGTAATTTAGCAAAACGTAGGTTGGAGTATGGTCGTTGGTGTTCTTTACAATTATCAATCATTATGTTTATAATTTTTCTCAATGTATGAATAAAACCTTGAATTATCTTCTGGCTATTCCTAATATTTTGAAAGTCATCCTGTACTCGGTAAATCTGACAGCAATGGCTGACGTTTGTCTTTTATAAAAATCAATTGCTGTACATTATTTTAATTAAAATCTCACTTGAGATTTCATAAAACGGAAAATGGCCGAAATATACCCACACAATAGAAGCTATTATTTCTAAAACAAAAACATCGGTAAACTGTTGAATTGACAATCAAGGTCAGTGTAGACATCTGAAACAAATTGTCTAGAGAGCGATTTACTGTTTCGATTATTTATCTGCGAAAATATTGCGTGTTGTACGATACTCCCGCGCGCGCGCGCGCTCGGGTACGTTGGCAATTAATTCTTCGTGTAACAAGCACAGGCCGTCACCTCGGGGCGCCTCAGCCGCAACAATACCGCTAACGAATCCACAGCTTTCCCAATAGAAACGGTTGATCCTAGCAGCGCCAAACCTAGGCACGGGACACGCAACATTCAGGATGTTACCCGTTATCTCTTTGTTCTCACAGATTACACTTAATTACAGGTACACGTCTGTGCACTACATTATATCCGCGACGAATTAATGGCCTTGGAAGACAATGGGCGCCTGGCGTTGTTCTTAACGGATTATCTGTTTCGGAAGAAGCGCCTGGAAAAGTAGAAATGGTAGTTGGGCTTTGTCCTACTAATCTACATTCTGATCCTTTGGTTAAACTTGACGTGAAGTCGCGGGGGTGCAGCAGCATGGCAAGCAGGCGACGGGGGCAATAACTTTACAACAAATCCGTCTTATCTTAGATGTGTAATGCTTTTATTTAAAAAAACCCTTAATTCGATTCAGATTAATATAGTACCATTTTACAGTGTACATTGCACACAATTATGTTTAGGAAATGGTTTTCTAGATGTTGTCATACTGGTGGATTAGCTCTGTAAACTAGATTCTGCTAGCAATAGTTGCAGATTCGGATGCTAAGTAATGGCAGTTTCTAAACGCTTTATAACAACTATCTTGGTGACCTTGACAAGTGCGACATTCCAGACTTACTCAATATCGGCAAATAAATATTAACTTGATTATATAAAAGGTCTCCAGGAACATGAAAATGTAACACATTTTGGTGCTAACGTCACATTAAGCTTAACATTTTGTAAGAAAGACAAATATAATACATAAAACATTTTTAAATACCATTTTTTTTATAAAAAAAGAACATTAGCTTATACTACATTATATTTTAGCTACAAAGTATTTGTTTAGAATAGCGGTTTTTTAATAATACAAAAGTACAAAAGTAAACAGTTGAAGCGTTAACAGTGAAACACGGCCTCCTTGCTCCACGAGTCACTGCAAGAAACTGTACAAAAATGGAGGCCACTTGATTTATCAACAACTTAGCTTATCTTGGAAACTACATTTTAATTTTTTTATTAAATCTATCCTAACTGGATACGTTTTGCTACATTCAAATGTGGTAAAAAATTACACGTTTTTATAAAAAACACCTGTGATTTGTGTTGTGTTGGTAAAAAGTTATTTTTGTTTTTTATTCAAAAACAATTTTTTTGGAGTCACAACCAAACCTTTATGTTTTTCGTGTTCCTGAAGGGCTTTTGCATCGCCGGGTATTTTTTTCCAATTTCGATTATTTCGAAATGTCAAAAATTAACGTAAACTATAGGCGAATTAAAATTAAAAAAGTATTTAGACATAGACAGGCTGGATACCCAGATAGCACGACGTTGCCACTTGACGCTGGGATAACCTTGTGATGCTGCTTATTCTAATGTACACTTGACAATAGCAGGGCGCACTAACTGGATAAGTTGGAGGCCCGAAATTCATTTTTGCCAAAACACAAATAATACTTTTTGAGAACGCAATGCTTACTACATTTTATTTCCGTCCTAAAGTCTTTTTATGTTAATTCAATGACAAAATGAGAACATTCGTTTAGCAAAAACGTCATTGCTATTCCTTTCTAGCGCAACAAAATATTAGTATTTTTGTAAAAGTAGTTAATCAGTACTTACTTTATTTAATCACTTAAACCATAGTTTATGACTATCCGAAATTTAAATTTAGTAAATTTGTTAAAACTTACTGAGACAGAACGTTTTCGATCGCTATGTGCCGATCTTCATCAGTGTCTTCTCTTACTTTAATATAGTAACACATCTAGTTCAGGTTTATTCCGATAGGCTCGCATTATGTCAGAAAATAAACAGTTAACAGCGCTTAAAGACTTTTTAAAGATATACTTTAAAATTCTTCGTAACGATTTCCTGAATGTATTATTTTTTGTAACGTTTGCATAACTTTGTTTCAGGTGCTTGGTGGAGCGTTAAAGTTACCCGTCTCATTGGCAGAACCGAGGTTTGGCATGTCTCCCTTTGCGTCACTGTAACATGATACGTCTAAAGACCAGTCTTTAAATACGGACATTATGTCAATAGGAATGTGAGGTTATGGCAGAGCATAACGGAGCGAGACCACCTGTTAGCGCAGACCAGTCTTGGATCCAGTGAGCGTATCTCAGCAGGAAGTGTCGAGTGTCTAACGAACATGGCGGCCGTTCCGGATGGCAGTCCGCTACTAGAGATACGACATAAATCACAACAAAGCCACGATTCTGGCGCATATATCGAATGGAACAATGAAGAAAGCGCGACAATCAAGGAAGAGTCGTATCATAGTAACGTTACCGGAGAGTTTGTCACTGTGGTCGCTGTGGAAACGACCGAGCGATCGGAAACCGTTTCGGAAACGCCGTTCGTGACGGTATTATCTATAGGTGAGAATATACTACCGGAAGTAGAGGATGTGTTGGTGTATCGGTTGCCGGGCGAGAGGTTAGGTTTCGGGTTGAAATTCGAAGGAGGTTTGAAGAATGCTGAAAGAGTGAGCAGGCTGTTTATACAATCGTGTGCACCGGACAGCCCGGCGTCGCGAACGAGATGCTCGTGGGGACCTCTGGCTGCCGGGGATGAAATAATTGATATCGACGAAATGCCTGTTAAGGACATGACGAGAATCGATTGTGTAAGATCGCTTAAAGAATCGAACGTTGTTATAAAACTAAAAGTAAAACCTCAACGAAACGCACCGAGAGCGATCGATCAAGATCAAAATGAAGAACCGTCTTCACCGCCACCGATACCGCCTCGAAAAGTCCCCAGACGCAACTCTGCCTTAAAAGAAGCAGCTATTGTGTGTCCTCCGGATGGGTTTGCAGACGGCGATGCTAAGGCTACGGATAAAGCAGGATCCCCAAAAGCCACAGCTAAATCTGTAGAGGAGCTGAGCAGAAACAACGTGCCCGAAGCCGAAGTTTACGTTGATTTAATCGCCCAGGAGGCGGAAGCGTTGTTGGCCGAGTCAGAGTCGGACGACACTGGGAGCAGTATATCAACGGTAGTGGACCGTCTTTCATCAGCTCCGACTACGTCCAATTCCAGTTTTTCTGATGTACGCTCAATAACTTCGCTGGACATCACAACACCGCCGACGCCGACAACCACCAACACGTGTCCAACGTTCGACTTGGACCGCGTATTAGAGCCATTCTTACAACTGGAAAGAGAGTTTTCTTCGAGTGCTGCAATAGACGAAAGCTCTTTGTTCAACAAGTTGGTAGCCGCGGCTAACTTTACAGAACCGTCTCACGTTGCGGTGACTAGAACTCCGTCCAATGCATCTTCCGCAGCCGTTGATGAATCCTTAGCTCTCCAGCCTCCGGCAAACTTCCAAGACATTCCTTTAAACCGTGGACCATTGAACGGCGGAACGGAAGCGATAGAAGAGGAACTAAACAACACAGAACCAGCGTTGCTGATGAAAACCACTCCACGGAAGAGTCATAACATCGTATTGTATCACACAGATCATTCGGTTAGCGAAACGGTCGATGAATATGAAGTGGATGATAAAGAGAACGGGGTTGATGCCCCCGCGCTGCCGCCGAAACCGTCGCCTAGAAAAGATCTAACGCAGAAAGCTAAGTTTAAATCGGGAAAGAAAAGACCGCCGCCACCCCCTCCGCCTCGTTCAGACCGACCTTTGTGTCCAAACCCACCGAAAGAGAATGCATGCGAATCTGATTACGTTGACCTTGACAGTGGCGATTGTCAATCAGAAATGCCGGATCACCATCTTCCCAGGTTGATTGATTTCGTTCCGAAGGACCGGACGGACGTGCTGGTACCGAACGTAATCCACCCGGAGAACTCTCAGCAAAACCACATGGAGATGCTGATACAGAGGCAACGCCTGATAGATTTGATAAATACCAAGTCGCAGCCAGACGCGGAATCAGCGGTGGACGACGACGGTTGCCGTAGTGACGCGTCTGATGTTGAAGAACATTGTCACGAGATACCTATGTGTGTGCCTTCTTTGTCCGACGAAGAGTCTGACGTATTTCCGGTGCATAGAAGTCTGTTGCAGTTGACTACTATTGGCGAAGTTGAAGAAGATGCAAGTGAAGAATTGATCGCATTGTAAGTGATGTTATTTATTTTCTTCTTTAGATTTTAAAGAAAGCCATTTTTAAGCAGCTAAACAAGTATAAAACGAGTTTTAATGAGAAATAATTGTTGTTAAATCTTTCTTAAAACATTATCCTCCACAAACACACACTTCATTACGTCAAATCATTGTTGTTAAATCTTTCTTAAAACATTATCCTCCACAAACACACACTTCATTACGTCAAATCATTGTTGTTAAATCTTTCTTAAAACATTATCCTCCACAAACACACACTTCATTACGTCAAATCATTGTTGTTAAATCTTTCTTAAAACATTATCCTCCACAAACACACACTTCATTACGTCAAATCATTGTTGTTAAATCTTTCTTAAAACATTATCCTCCACAAACACACAATTCATTACGTTAATATTGAAAATAAAATGTTTCCTTCTTTTTATTGAAAAGGTTGTATTAAAGAATATTTTGTTGTATTATTAGGTTTTAGGAGTAGTTGTAGGTTTGCATAAACCATTTGTCCATTCTATAGAGAAAGGAGGAGACGTTTTGACTAATATTTTTGTGAGGCGAAACTATTCTGTAGTAGTTTATAAGGATTATATTAAATCTGTAAAACTACAGGTAAACTAAGGTTAACTAAAGTAAAATAAGGTTATCTAAGATTAAAACACTTAACTGAATACGTAAATAAAGCGCTAATATTTCCTTCACTTTTTATTCAAAATAATTAGTTACTAGTGTCACAACATTTAAACCAAAATTATAATTAACACAACCTTAACACGTCACAGCATTTAAACCAAAATTATAATTAACACAACCTTAACATAACACAACCTTAACAAGTCACAGGATTTAAACCAAAATTATAATTAACACAACCTTAACATAACACAACCTTAACAAGTCACAGGATTTAAACCAAAATTATAATTAACACAACCTTACCATAACATAACCTTAACACTTCACAGCATTTAAACCAAAATTATAATTAACACAACCTTAACATAACACAACCTTAACAAGTCACAGGATTTAAACCAAAATTATAATTAACACAACCTTAACATAACACAACCTTAACACGTCACAGCATTTAAACCAAAATTATAATTAACACAACCTTAACATAACACAACCTTAACAAGTCACAGGATTTAAACCAAAATTATAATTAACACAACCTTAACATAACACAACCTTAACACGTCACAGCATTTAAACCAAAATTATAATTAACACAACCTTAACATAACACAACCTTAACAAGTCACAGGATTTAAACCAAAATTATAATTAACACAACCTTAACATAACACAACCTTAACACGTCACAGCATTTAAACCAAAATTATAATTAACACAACCTTAACATAACACAACCTTAACAAGTCACAGGATTTAAACCAAAATTATAATTAACACAACCTTAACATAACACAACCTTAACACGTCACAGCATTTAAACCAAAATTATAATTAACACAACCTTAACATAACACAACCTTAACAAGTCACAGGATTTAAACCAAAATTATAATTAACACAACCTTAACATAACACAACCTTAACACGTCACAGCATTTAAACCAAAATTATAATTAACACAACCTTAACATAACACAACCTTAACAAGTCACAGGATTTAAACCAAAATTATAATTAACACAACCTTAACATAACGCAACCTTAACACGTCACAGCATTTAAACCAAAATTATAATTAACACAACCTTAACATAACACAACCTTAACAAGTCACAGCATTTAAACCAAAATTATAATTAACACAACCTTAACATAACACAACCTTAACAAGTCACAGGATTTAAACCAAAATTATAATTAACACAACCTTAACATAACACAACCTTAACACGTCACAGCATTTAAACCAAAATTATAATTAACACAACCTTAACATAACACAACCTTAACAAGTCACAGGATTTAAACCAAAATTATAATTAACACAACCTTAACATAACACAACCTTAACACGTCACAGCATTTAAACCAAAATTATAATTAACACAACCTTAACATAACACAACCTTAACAAGTCACAGGATTTAAACCAAAATTATAATTAACACAACCTTAACATAACACAACCTTAACACGTCACAGCATTTAAACCAAAATTATAATTAACACAACCTTAACATAACACAACCTTAACAAGTCACAGGATTTAAACCAAAATTATAATTAACACAACCTTAACATAACACAACCTTAACACGTCACAGCATTTAAACCAAAATTATAATTAACACAACCTTAACATAACACAACCTTAACAAGTCACAGGATTTAAACCAAAATTATAATTAACACAACCTTAACATAACGCAACCTTAACACGTCACAGCATTTAAACCAAAATTATAATTAACACAACCTTAACATAACACAACCTTAACAAGTCACAGCATTTAAACCAAAATTATAATTAACACAACCTTACCATAACATAACCTTAACACTTCACAGCATTTAAACCAAAATTATAATTAACACAACCTTAACATAACACAACCTTAACAAGTCACAGGATTTAAACCAAAATTATAATTAACACAACCTTAACATAACACAACCTTAACACGTCACAGCATTTAAACCAAAATTATAATTAACACAACCTTAACATAACACAACCTTAACAAGTCACAGGATTTAAACCAAAATTATAATTAACACAACCTTAACATAACACAACCTTAACACGTCACAGCATTTAAACCAAAATTATAATTAACACAACCTTAACATAACACAACCTTAACAAGTCACAGGATTTAAACCAAAATTATAATTAACACAACCTTAACATAACACAACCTTAACAAGTCACAGG
This sequence comes from Prosapia bicincta, assembly GCA_036971475.1. Classification (NCBI taxonomy): domain Eukaryota; kingdom Metazoa; phylum Arthropoda; class Insecta; order Hemiptera; family Cercopidae; genus Prosapia; species Prosapia bicincta. The sequence continues at coordinate 36,382,572 of JBAIZL010000007.1, forward strand.
ATTTAAACCAAAATTATAATTAACACAACCTTAACATAACACAACCTTAACACGTCACAGCATTTAAACCAAAATTATAATTAACACAACCTTAACATAACACAACCTTAACAAGTCACAGGATTTAAACCAAAATTATAATTAACACAACCTTAACATAACACAACCTTAACACGTCACAGCATTTAAACCAAAATTATAATTAACACAACCTTAACATAACACAACCTTAACAAGTCACAGGATTTAAACCAAAATTATAATTAACACAACCTTAACATAACGCAACCTTAACACGTCACAGCATTTAAACCAAAATTATAATTAACACAACCTTAACATAACACAACCTTAACAAGTCACAGCATTTAAACCAAAATTATAATTAACACAACCTTACCATAACATAACCTTAACACTTCACAGCATTTAAACCAAAATTATAATTAACACAACCTTAACATAACACAACCTTAACAAGTCACAGGATTTAAACCAAAATTATAATTAACACAACCTTAACATAACACAACCTTAACACGTCACAGCATTTAAACCAAAATTATAATTAACACAACCTTAACATAACACAACCTTAACAAGTCACAGGATTTAAACCAAAATTATAATTAACACAACCTTAACATAACACAACCTTAACACGTCACAGCATTTAAACCAAAATTATAATTAACACAACCTTAACATAACACAACCTTAACAAGTCACAGGATTTAAACCAAAATTATAATTAACACAACCTTAACATAACACAACCTTAACACGTCACAGCATTTAAACCAAAATTATAATTAACACAACCTTAACATAACACAACCTTAACAAGTCACAGGATTTAAACCAAAATTATAATTAACACAACCTTAACATAACACAACCTTAACACGTCACAGCATTTAAACCAAAATTATAATTAACACAACCTTAACATAACACAACCTTAACAAGTCACAGGATTTAAACCAAAATTATAATTAACACAACCTTAACATAACACAACCTTAACACGTCACAGCATTTAAACCAAAATTATAATTAACACAACCTTAACATAACACAACCTTAACAAGTCACAGGATTTAAACCAAAATTATAATTAACACAACCTTAACATAACGCAACCTTAACACGTCACAGCATTTAAACCAAAATTATAATTAACACAACCTTAACATAACACAACCTTAACAAGTCACAGCATTTAAACCAAAATTATAATTAACACAACCTTAACATAACACAACCTTAACAAGTCACAGGATTTAAACCAAAATTATAATTAACACAACCTTAACATAACACAACCTTAACACGTCACAGCATTTAAACCAAAATTATAATTAACACAACCTTAACATAACACAACCTTAACAAGTCACAGGATTTAAACCAAAATTATAATTAACACAACCTTAACATAACACAACCTTAACACGTCACAGCATTTAAACCAAAATTATAATTAACACAACCTTAACATAACACAACCTTAACAAGTCACAGGATTTAAACCAAAATTATAATTAACACAACCTTAACATAACACAACCTTAACACGTCACAGCATTTAAACCAAAATTATAATTAACACAACCTTAACATAACACAACCTTAACAAGTCACAGGATTTAAACCAAAATTATAATTAACACAACCTTAACATAACACAACCTTAACACGTCACAGCATTTAAACCAAAATTATAATTAACACAACCTTAACATAACACAACCTTAACAAGTCACAGGATTTAAACCAAAATTATAATTAACACAACCTTAACATAACGCAACCTTAACACGTCACAGCATTTAAACCAAAATTATAATTAACACAACCTTAACATAACACAACCTTAACAAGTCACAGCATTTAAACCAAAATTATAATTAACACAACCTTAACATAACACAACCTTAACAAGTCACAGGATTTAAACCAAAATTATAATTAACACAACCTTAACATAACACAACCTTAACAAGTCACAGGATTTAAACCAAAATTATAATTAACACAACCTTAACCCATCATAGCATTTAAAACAAAACAATATCTAACACTGAAGTATTTAAAGCAAAACACAACAGGATTTAAAAGAAAATTACATCTTATACACCTTTAACACCACGTCACAGTCTTTTAACTACAACTATTTTTTACACAGCCTTAAAATGTGATAGTATTTAAACCGCAACTATACTTTATAAAACCTATGCTATTTTACACCAATAAAACCATTATTTGGTTTATGACATCGGTTATTTAAGAAACTAAAAAACCTGTTCAATTTACAACAGAAACAACCGGATTAGTCTAGAACCTGAAAATCTCTTTAAGAATGAAGGAAGAGAATACAATTTGATGAATTTACGAATAAAATTTGTCGACTCTAAATTTACCAAAATTACGAATCTGAAAGTGATTAGTAATTTAAAATGTATAATGCAACCTGTCTCATATACCCTGGTGGCTCGGACGTGCCTTATCACTTGCATCCTCTCACACCTGTTTCGTTTACGAGTCACATTCTAACTATCATCCAACTAACATTCCAACTAAGTATATTAACTTTCCCACCATTGTAATAATTTCCAAGTTGTTTTTTATTTGTCGAAGAATACGTCAAAATCTAAGAAGAAAGTTAAAGGATGTAATTTGTTAAAAACAAACAAAAAATATGGCTGTAGCCTGTTTATGCATGGTAACAATAATCAATCTAACAATTTTAATTTACAAATTATGGAGTATTTGGTATTGCTCCTCTTATATTTTTTCGTACTTATCAAATACTCGATTGAACTCATTGCTTTGGATATTATTGTTAGACTTAAAAAGTTATTTGACTTTGTTGGGATGCAAGTGATAAGGCACGTCCGAGCACTTATAGATAGGTTACATCATACAGGATATATCCTTTAATAACAGTCATATAAAGCATTTTGCTAGAATAACCTCTTCAAGCTTTTAGAATAAAGTGTTGTTTGTAGATTTTATTTATTACTGTTATAATTCTTAAACGTATCCACACTGTTTAGCATTAATCTGAGTAAATACTGAGTACTGAGTAAATCCACCAAACGCAGTTGACGTTCTGTAGGACATACAAGATAAAAATGTTTAGTGCTATGTTTCGCGGTGTGTTTGTACTCAGCTTGTTGCTAAGCAACCAAACGCAGTTGACGTTCTGTAGGTCATACAAGATACAAATGTTTAGTTCTATGTTTCGCGGTGTGTTTGTACTCAGCTTGTTGCTAAGCAACCAAACGCAGTTGACGTTCTGTAGGTCATACAAGATACAAATGTTTAGTCCTATGTTTCGCGGTGTGTTTGTACTCAGCTTGTTGCTAAGCCACCAAACGCAGTTGACGTTCTGTAGGTCATACAAGATAAAAATGTTTAGTCCTATGTTTCGCGGTGTGTTTATACTCAGCTTGTTGCTAAGCAACCAAACGCAGTTGACGTTCTGTAGGTCATACAAGATACAAATGTTTAGTCCTATGTTTCGCGGTGTGTTTGTACTCAGCTTGTTGCTAAGCAACCAAACGCAGTTGACGTTCTGTAGGTCATACAAGATACAAATGTTTAGTCCTATGTTTCGCGGTGTGTTTGTACTCAGCTTGTTGCTAAGCCACCAAACGCAGTTGACGTTCTGTAGGTCATACAAGATAAAAATGTGTAGTGCTATGTTTCGCGGTGTGTTTGTACTCAGCTTGTTGCTAAGCCACCAAACGCAGTTGACGTTCTGTAGGTCATACAAGATAAAAATGTTTAGTCCTATGTTTCGCGGTGTGTTTGTACTCAGCTTGTTGCTAAGCAACCAAACGCAGTTGACGTTCTGTAGGTCATACAAGATACAAATGTTTAGTGCTATGTTTCGCGGTGTGTTTGTACTCAGCTTGTTGCTAAGCCACCAAACGCAGTTGACGTTCTGTAGGTCATACAAGATAAAAATGTTTAGTCCTATGTTTCGCGGTGTGTTGTTACTCAGCTTGTGGCTAAGCCACCAAACGCAGTTGACGTTCTGTAGGTCATACAAGATAAAAATGTTTAGTCCTATGTTTCGCGGTGTGTTTATACTCAGCTTGTTGCTAAGCAACCAAACGCAGTTGACGTTCTCTAGGTAATACTAGATACAAATGTTTAGTTCTATGTTTCGCGGTGTGTTTGTACTGAGCTTGTTGCTAAGCAACCAAACGCAGTTGACGTCCTGTAGGTAATACTAGATACAAATGTTTAGTTCTATGTTTCGCGGTGTGTTTGTACTCAGCTTGTTGCTAAGCAACCAAACGCAGTTGACGTTCTCTAGGTAATACTAGATACAAATGTTTAGTTCTATGTTTCGCGGTGTGTTTGTACTCAGCTTGTTGCTAAGCAACCAAACGCAGTTGACGTTCTCTAGGTAATACTAGATACAAATGTTTAGTTCTATGTTTCGCGGTGTGTTTATACTCAGCTTGTTGCTAAGCAACCAAACGCAGTTGACGTTCTCTAGGTAATACAAGATACAAATGTTTAGTCCTATGTTTCGCGGTGTGTTTGTACTCAGCTTGTTGCTAAGCCACCAAACGCAGTTGACGTCCTGTAGGTCATACAAGATAAAAATGTGTAGTGCTATGTTTCGCGGTGTGTTTGTACTCAGCTTGTTGCTAAGCCACCAAACGCAGTTGACGTTCTGTAGGTCATACAAGATAAAAATGTGTAGTGCTATGTTTCGCGGTGTGTTTGTACTCAGCTTGTTGCTAAGCCACCAAACGCAGTTGACGTCCTGTAGGTCATACAAGATAAAAATGTTTAGTGCTATGTTTCGCGTTGTGTTTGTACTCAGCTTGTTGCTAAGCAACCCAACGCGGTTGACGTCCTGTAGGTCATACTAGACAAAAATGTTTAGTCCTATGTTTCGCGGTGTGTTTGTACTCAGCTTGTTGCTAAGCCACCAAACGCAGTTGACGTTCTGTCGGTCATACTAGATACAAATGTTTAGTCTTATGTTTCGCGGTGTGTTTGTACTCAGCTTGTTGCTAAGCCACCAAATGCGTTTGACGTTCTGTAGGTCATACAAGATAAAAATGTTTAGTTCTATGTTTCGCGGTGTGTTTGTACTGAGCTTGTTGCTAAGCCACCAAACGCAGTTGACGTTCTGTAGGTCATACAAGATAAAAATGTTTAGTGCTATGTTTCGCGTTGTGTTTGTACTCAGCTTGTTGCTAAGCCACCAAACGCAGTTGACGTTCTGTAGGTCCTACAAGATAAAAATGTTTAGTGCTATGTTTCGCGGTGTGTTTGTACTCAGCTTGTTGCTAAGCCACCAAACGTAGTTGACGTTCTCTAGGTAATACTAGATACAAATGTTTAGTTCTATGTTTCGCGGTGTGTTTGTACTGAGCTTGTTGGTAAGCCACCAAACGCAGTTGACGTTCTGTAGGTAATACTAGATACAAATGTTTAGTTCTATGTTTCGCGGTGTGTTTGTACTCAGCTTGTTGCTAAGCCACCAAACACTGTTGACGTTCTCTAGGTAATACTAGATACAAATGTTTAGTTCTATGTTTCGCGTTGTGTTTGTACTCAGCTTGTTGCTAAGCAACCAAACGCAGTTGACGTTCTCTAGGTAATACTAGATACAAATGTTTAGTTCTATGTTTCGCGGTGTGTTTGTACTGAGCTTGTTGCTAAGCCACCAAACGCAGTTGACGTTCTGTAGGTTATACAAGATAAAAATGTTTAGTTCTATGTTTCGCGGTGTGTTTGTACTCAGCTTGTTGCTAAGCCACCGAACGCAGTTGACGTACTGTAGGTCATACAAGATAAAAATTTTTAGTTCTATGTTTCGCGGTGTGTTTGTACTGAGCTTGTTGCTAAGCCACCAAACGCAGTTGACGTTCTGTAGGTCATACAAGATAAAAATGTTTAGTTCTATTTTTTTCGGTGTGTTTGTACTGAGCTTGTTGCTAAGCCACCAAACGCAGTTGACGTTCTGTAGGTCATACTAGATACAAATGTTTAGTTCTATGTTTCGCGTTGTGTTTGTACTGAGCTTGTTGCTAAGCAACCAAACGCAGTTGACGTTCTGTAGGTCGTACAAGATACAAATGTTTAGTTCTATGTTTCGCGTTGTGTTTGTACTCAGCTTGTTGCTAAGCAACCAAACGCAGTTGACGTTCTGTAGGTCATACAAGATACAAATGTTTAGTGCTATGTTTCGCGGTGTGTTTGTACTCAGCTTGTTGCTAAGCCACCAAACGCAGTTGACGTTCTGTAGGTCATACAAGATACAAATGTTTAGTTCTATGTTTCGCGGTGTGTTTGTACTCAGCTTGTTGCTAAGCCACCAAACGCAGTTGACGTTCTGTAGGTCATACTAGATACAAATGTTTAGTTCTATGTTTCGCGTTGTGTTTGTACTCAGCTTGTTGCTAAGCAACCCAACGTAGTTGACATTCTTTAGGTCATACAAGATACAAATGTTTAGTTCTATGTTTCGCGGTGTGTTTGTACTCAGCTTGTTGCTAAGCCACCAAACGCAGTTGACGTTCTGTAGGTCATACAAGATAAAAATGTTTAGTCCTATGTTTCGCGGTGTGTTTATACTCAGCTTGTTGCTAAGCCACCAAACGCAGTTGACGTTCTGTAGGTCATACTAGATACAAATGTTTAGTTCTATGTTTCGCGTTGTGTTTGTACTCAGCTTGTTGCTAAGCAACCCAACGTAGTTGACATTCTTTAGGTCATACAAGATACAAATGTTTAGTTCTATGTTTCGCGGTGTGTTTGTACTCAGCTTGTTGCTAAGCCACCAAACGCAGTTGACGTTCTGTAGGTCATACAAGATAAAAATGTTTAGTCCTATGTTTCGCGGTGTGTTTGTACTCAGCTTGTTGCTAAGCCACCAAACGCAGTTGACGTTCTGTAGGTCATACTAGATACAAATGTTTAGTTCTATGTTTCGCGTTGTGTTTGTACTCAGCTTGTTGCTAAGCAACCCAACGTAGTTGACATTCTTTAGGTCATACAAGATACAAATGTTTAGTTCTATGTTTCGCGGTGTGTTTGTACTCAGCTTGTTGCTAAGCAACCAAACGCAGTTGACGTTCTGTAGGTCATACAAGATACAAATGTTTAGTTCTATGTTTCGCGGTGTGTTTGTACTCAGCTTGTTGCTAAGCAACCAAACGCAGTTGACGTTCTGTAGGTCATACAAGATACAAATGTTTAGTTCTATGTTTCGCGGTGTGTTTGTACTCAGCTTGTTGCTAAGCCACCAAACGCAGTTGACGTTCTGTAGGTCATACAAGATACAAATGTTTAGTTCTATGTTTCGCGGTGTGTTTGTACTCAGCTTGTTGCTAAGCAACCAAACGCAGTTGACGTTCTGTAGGTCATACAAGATACAAATGTTTAGTTCTATGTTTCGCGGTGTGTTTGTACTCAGCTTGTTGCTAAGCAACCAAACGCAGTTGACGTTCTGTAGGTCATACAAGATACAAATGTTTAGTTCTATGTTTCGCGGTGTGTTTGTACTCAGCTTGTTGCTAAGCAACCAAACGCAGTTGACGTTCTGTAGGTCATACAAGATACAAATGTTTAGTTCTATGTTTCGCGGTGTGTTTGTACTCAGCTTGTTGCTAAGCAACCAAACGCAGTTGACGTTCTGTAGGTCATACAAGATACAAATGTTTAGTTCTATGTTTCGCGGTGTGTTTGTACTCAGCTTGTTGCTAAGCCACCAAACGCAGTTGACGTTCTGTAGGTCATACTAGATACAAATGTTTAGTTCTATGTTTCGCGTTGTGTTTGTACTCAACTTGTTGCTAAGCCACCAAACGTAGTTGACATTCTTTAGGTCATACAAGATACAAATGTTTAGTTCTATGTTTCGCGGTGTGTTTGTATTCAGCTTGTTGCTAAGCCACCAAACGCAGTTGACGTTCTGTAGGTCATACTAGATACAAATGTTTAGTTCTATGTTTCGCGTTGTGTTTGTACTCAGCTTGTTGCTAAGCCACCAAACGTAGTTGACATTCTTTAGGTCATACAAGATACAAATGTTTAGTGCTATGTTTCGCGGTGTGTTTGTACTCAGCTTGTTGCTAAGCCACCAAACGCAGTTGACGTTCTGTAGGTCATACAAGATACAAATGTTTAGTGCTATGTTTCGCGGTGTGTTTGTACTCAGCTTGTTGCTAAGCCACCAAACGCAGTTGACGTTCTGTAGGTCATACAAGATACAAATGTTTAGTTCTATGTTTCGCGGTGTGTTTGTACTCAGCTTGTTGCTAAGCAACCAAACGCAGTTGACGTTCTGTAGGTCATACAAGATACAAATGTTTAGTCCTATGTTTCGCGGTGTGTTTGTACTCAGCTTGTTGCTAAGCAACCAAACGCAGTTGACGTTCTGTAGGTCATACAAGATACAAATGTTTAGTCCTATGTTTCGCGGTGTGTTTGTACTCAGCTTGTTGCTAAGCAACCCAACGTAGTTGACATTCTTTAGGTCATACAAGATACAAATGTTTAGTTCTATGTTTCGCGGTGTGTTGTTACTCAGCTTGTGGCTAAGCAACCAAACGCAGTTGACGTTCTGTAGGTCATACAAGATACAAATGTTTAGTCCTATGTTTCGCGGTGTGTTTGTACTCAGCTTGTTGCTAAGCAACCAAACGCAGTTGACGTTCTGTAGGTCATACAAGATACAAATGTTTAGTCCTATGTTTCGCGGTGTGTTTGTACTCAGCTTGTTGCTAAGCAACCAAACGCAGTTGACGTTCTGTAGGTCATACAAGATACAAATGTTTAGTCCTATGTTTCGCGGTGTGTTTGTACTCAGCTTGTTGCTAAGCAACCAAACGCAGTTGACGTTCTGTAGGTCATACAAGATACAAATGTTTAGTTCTATGTTTCGCGGTGTGTTTGTACTCAGCTTGTTGCTAAGCCACCAAACGTAGTTGACATTCTTTAGGTCATACAAGATACAAATGTTTAGTTCTATGTTTCGCGGTGTGTTTGTACTCAGCTTGTTGCTAAGCAACCAAACGCAGTTGACGTTCTGTAGGTCATACAAGATACAAATGTTTAGTTCTATGTTTCGCGGTGTGTTTGTACTCAGCTTGTTGCTAAGCCACCAAACGTAGTTGACATTCTTTAGGTCATACAAGATACAAATGTTTAGTGCTATGTTTCGCGGTGTGTTTGTACTCAGCTTGTTGCTAAGCAACCAAACGCAGTTGACGTTCTGTAGGTCATACAAGATACAAATGTTTAGTTCTATGTTTCGCGGTGTGTTTGTACTCAGCTTGTTGCTAAGCCACCAAACGTAGTTGACATTCTTTAGGTCATACAAGATACAAATGTTTAGTTCTATGTTTCGCGGTGTGTTTGTACTCAGCTTGTTGCTAAGCCACCAAACGTAGTTGACATTCTTTAGGTCATACAAGATACAAATGTTTAGTTCTATGTTTCGCGTTGTGTTTGTACTCAGCTTGTTGCTAAGCCACCAAACGTAGTTGACATTCTTTAGGTCATACAAGATACAAATGTTTAGTTCTATGTTTCGCGGTGTGTTTGTACTCAGCTTGTTGCTAAGCCACCAAACGCAGTTGACGTTCTGTAGGTCATACAAGATACAAATGTTTAGTTCTATGTTTCGCGGTGTGTTTGTACTCAGCTTGTTGCTAAGCCACCAAACGCAGTTGACGTTCTGTAGGTCATACAAGATACAAATGTTTAGTGCTATGTTTCGCGGTGTGTTTGTACTCAGCTTGTTGCTAAGCCACCAAACGCAGTTGACGTTCTGTAGGTCATACAAGATACAAATGTTTAGTTCTATGTTTCGCGGTGTGTTTGTACTCAGCTTGTTGCTAAGCAACCAAACGCAGTTGACGTTCTGTAGGTCATACAAGATACAAATGTTTAGTTCTATGTTTCGCGGTGTGTTTGTACTCAGCTTGTTGCTAAGCCACCAAACGTAGTTGACATTCTTTAGGTCATACAAGATACAAATGTTTAGTTCTATGTTTCGCGGTGTGTTTGTACTCAGCTTGTTGCTAAGCAACCAAACGCAGTTGACGTTCTGTAGGTCATACAAGATGCAAATGTTTAGTTCTATGTTTCGCGGTGTGTTTGTACTCAGCTTGTTGCTAAGCCACCAAACGTAGTTGACATTCTTTAGGTCATACAAGATACAAATGTTTAGTTCTATGTTTCGCGGTGTGTTTGTACTCAGCTTGTTGCTAAGCCACCAAACGCAGTTGACGTTCTGTAGGTCATACAAGATAAAAATGTTTAGTCCTATGTTTCGCGTTGTGTTTGTACTCAGCTTGTTGCTAAGCCACCAAACGCAGTTGACGTTCTCTAGGTAATACTAGATACAAATGTTTAGTTCTATGTTTCGCGTTGTGTTTGTACTCAGCTTGTTGCTAAGCCACCAAACGCAGTTGACGTTCTCTAGGTAATACTAGATACAAATGTTTAGTTCTATGTTTCGCGGTGTGTTTGTACTCAGCTTGTTGCTAAGCCACCGAACGCAGTTGACGTACTGTAGGTCATACAAGATAAAAATGTTTAGTTCTATGTTTCGCGGTGTGTTTGTACTCAGCTTGTTGCTAAGCAACCAAACGTAGTTGACATTCTTTAGGTCATACAAGATACAAATGTTTAGTTCTATGTTTCGCGGTGTGTTTGTACTCAGCTTGTTGCTAAGCCACCGAACGCAGTTGACGTTCTGTAGGTCATACAAGATACAAATGTTTAGTGCTATGTTTCGCGGTGTGTTTGTACTCAGCTTGTTGCTAAGCAACCAAACGTAGTTGACATTCTTTAGGTCATACAAGATACAAATGTTTAGTTCTATGTTTCGCGGTGTGTTTGTACTCAGCTTGTTGCTAAGCCACCAAACGCAGTTGACGTTCTGTAGGTCATACAAGATACAAATGTTTAGTGCTATGTTTCGCGGTGTGTTTGTACTCAGCTTGTTGCTAAGCCACCAAACGCAGTTGACGTTCTGTAGGTCATACAAGATACAAATGTTTAGTTCTATGTTTCGCGGTGTGTTTGTACTCAGCTTGTTGCTAAGCAACCAAACGCAGTTGACATTCTTTAGGTCATACAAGATACAAATGTTTAGTTCTATGTTTCGCGGTGTGTTTGTATTCAGCTTGTTGCTAAGCCACCAAACGCAGTTGACGTTCTGTAGGTCATACTAGATACAAATGTTTAGTTCTATGTTTCGCGTTGTGTTTGTACTCAGCTTGTTGCTAAGCCACCAAACGTAGTTGACATTCTTTAGGTCATACAAGATACAAATGTTTAGTGCTATGTTTCGCGGTGTGTTTGTACTCAGCTTGTTGCTAAGCCACCAAACGCAGTTGACGTTCTGTAGGTCATACAAGATACAAATGTTTAGTGCTATGTTTCGCGGTGTGTTTGTACTCAGCTTGTTGCTAAGCCACCAAACGCAGTTGACGTTCTGTAGGTCATACAAGATACAAATGTTTAGTTCTATGTTTCGCGGTGTGTTTGTACTCAGCTTGTTGCTAAGCAACCAAACGCAGTTGACGTTCTGTAGGTCATACAAGATACAAATGTTTAGTCCTATGTTTCGCGGTGTGTTTGTACTCAGCTTGTTGCTAAGCAACCAAACGCAGTTGACGTTCTGTAGGTCATACAAGATACAAATGTTTAGTCCTATGTTTCGCGGTGTGTTTGTACTCAGCTTGTTGCTAAGCAACCCAACGTAGTTGACATTCTTTAGGTCATACAAGATACAAATGTTTAGTTCTATGTTTCGCGGTGTGTTGTTACTCAGCTTGTGGCTAAGCAACCAAACGCAGTTGACGTTCTGTAGGTCATACAAGATACAAATGTTTAGTCCTATGTTTCGCGGTGTGTTTGTACTCAGCTTGTTGCTAAGCAACCAAACGCAGTTGACGTTCTGTAGGTCATACAAGATACAAATGTTTAGTCCTATGTTTCGCGGTGTGTTTGTACTCAGCTTGTTGCTAAGCAACCAAACGCAGTTGACGTTCTGTAGGTCATACAAGATACAAATGTTTAGTCCTATGTTTCGCGGTGTGTTTGTACTCAGCTTGTTGCTAAGCAACCAAACGCAGTTGACGTTCTGTAGGTCATACAAGATACAAATGTTTAGTTCTATGTTTCGCGGTGTGTTTGTACTCAGCTTGTTGCTAAGCCACCAAACGTAGTTGACATTCTTTAGGTCATACAAGATACAAATGTTTAGTTCTATGTTTCGCGGTGTGTTTGTACTCAGCTTGTTGCTAAGCAACCAAACGCAGTTGACGTTCTGTAGGTCATACAAGATACAAATGTTTAGTTCTATGTTTCGCGGTGTGTTTGTACTCAGCTTGTTGCTAAGCCACCAAACGTAGTTGACATTCTTTAGGTCATACAAGATACAAATGTTTAGTGCTATGTTTCGCGGTGTGTTTGTACTCAGCTTGTTGCTAAGCAACCAAACGCAGTTGACGTTCTGTAGGTCATACAAGATACAAATGTTTAGTTCTATGTTTCGCGGTGTGTTTGTACTCAGCTTGTTGCTAAGCCACCAAACGTAGTTGACATTCTTTAGGTCATACAAGATACAAATGTTTAGTTCTATGTTTCGCGGTGTGTTTGTACTCAGCTTGTTGCTAAGCCACCAAACGTAGTTGACATTCTTTAGGTCATACAAGATACAAATGTTTAGTTCTATGTTTCGCGTTGTGTTTGTACTCAGCTTGTTGCTAAGCCACCAAACGTAGTTGACATTCTTTAGGTCATACAAGATACAAATGTTTAGTTCTATGTTTCGCGGTGTGTTTGTACTCAGCTTGTTGCTAAGCCACCAAACGCAGTTGACGTTCTGTAGGTCATACAAGATACAAATGTTTAGTTCTATGTTTCGCGGTGTGTTTGTACTCAGCTTGTTGCTAAGCCACCAAACGCAGTTGACGTTCTGTAGGTCATACAAGATACAAATGTTTAGTGCTATGTTTCGCGGTGTGTTTGTACTCAGCTTGTTGCTAAGCCACCAAACGCAGTTGACGTTCTGTAGGTCATACAAGATACAAATGTTTAGTTCTATGTTTCGCGGTGTGTTTGTACTCAGCTTGTTGCTAAGCAACCAAACGCAGTTGACGTTCTGTAGGTCATACAAGATACAAATGTTTAGTTCTATGTTTCGCGGTGTGTTTGTACTCAGCTTGTTGCTAAGCCACCAAACGTAGTTGACATTCTTTAGGTCATACAAGATACAAATGTTTAGTTCTATGTTTCGCGGTGTGTTTGTACTCAGCTTGTTGCTAAGCAACCAAACGCAGTTGACGTTCTGTAGGTCATACAAGATACAAATGTTTAGTTCTATGTTTCGCGGTGTGTTTGTACTCAGCTTGTTGCTAAGCCACCAAACGTAGTTGACATTCTTTAGGTCATACAAGATACAAATGTTTAGTTCTATGTTTCGCGGTGTGTTTGTACTCAGCTTGTTGCTAAGCCACCAAACGCAGTTGACGTTCTGTAGGTCATACAAGATAAAAATGTTTAGTCCTATGTTTCGCGTTGTGTTTGTACTCAGCTTGTTGCTAAGCCACCAAACGCAGTTGACGTTCTCTAGGTAATACTAGATACAAATGTTTAGTTCTATGTTTCGCGTTGTGTTTGTACTCAGCTTGTTGCTAAGCCACCAAACGCAGTTGACGTTCTCTAGGTAATACTAGATACAAATGTTTAGTTCTATGTTTCGCGGTGTGTTTGTACTCAGCTTGTTGCTAAGCCACCGAACGCAGTTGACGTACTGTAGGTCATACAAGATAAAAATGTTTAGTTCTATGTTTCGCGGTGTGTTTGTACTCAGCTTGTTGCTAAGCAACCAAACGCAGTTGACGTTCTGTAGGTCATACAAGATACAAATGTTTAGTTCTATGTTTCGCGGTGTGTTTGTACTCAGCTTGTTGCTAAGCCACCAAACGTAGTTGACATTCTTTAGGTCATACAAGATACAAATGTTTAGTTCTATGTTTCGCGGTGTGTTTGTACTCAGCTTGTTGCTAAGCCACCAAACGCAGTTGACGTTCTGTAGGTCATACAAGATACAAATGTTTAGTGCTATGTTTCGCGGTGTGTTTGTACTCAGCTTGTTGCTAAGCCACCAAACGCAGTTGACGTTCTGTAGGTCATACAAGATACAAATGTTTAGTTCTATGTTTCGCGGTGTGTTTGTACTCAGCTTGTTGCTAAGCAACCAAACGCAGTTGACGTTCTGTAGGTCATACAAGATACAAATGTTTAGTTCTATGTTTCGCGGTGTGTTTGTACTCAGCTTGTTGCTAAGCCACCAAACGTAGTTGACATTCTTTAGGTCATACAAGATACAAATGTTTAGTTCTATGTTTCGCGGTGTGTTTGTACTCAGCTTGTTGCTAAGCAACCAAACGCAGTTGACGTTCTGTAGGTCATACAAGATACAAATGTTTAGTTCTATGTTTCGCGGTGTGTTTGTACTCAGCTTGTTGCTAAGCCACCAAACGTAGTTGACATTCTTTAGGTCATACAAGATACAAATGTTTAGTTCTATGTTTCGCGGTGTGTTTGTACTCAGCTTGTTGCTAAGCCACCAAACGCAGTTGACGTTCTGTAGGTCATACAAGATAAAAATGTTTAGTCCTATGTTTCGCGTTGTGTTTGTACTCAGCTTGTTGCTAAGCCACCAAACGCAGTTGACGTTCTCTAGGTAATACTAGATACAAATGTTTAGTTCTATGTTTCGCGTTGTGTTTGTACTCAGCTTGTTGCTAAGCCACCAAACGCAGTTGACGTTCTCTAGGTAATACTAGATACAAATGTTTAGTTCTATGTTTCGCGGTGTGTTTGTACTCAGCTTGTTGCTAAGCCACCGAACGCAGTTGACGTACTGTAGGTCATACAAGATAAAAATGTTTAGTTCTATGTTTCGCGGTGTGTTTGTACTCAGCTTGTTGCTAAGCAACCAAACGTAGTTGACATTCTTTAGGTCATACAAGATACAAATGTTTAGTTCTATGTTTCGCGGTGTGTTTGTACTCAGCTTGTTGCTAAGCCACCGAACGCAGTTGACGTTCTGTAGGTCATACAAGATACAAATGTTTAGTGCTATGTTTCGCGGTGTGTTTGTACTCAGCTTGTTGCTAAGCAACCAAACGTAGTTGACATTCTTTAGGTCATACAAGATACAAATGTTTAGTTCTATGTTTCGCGGTGTGTTTGTACTCAGCTTGTTGCTAAGCCACCAAACGCAGTTGACGTTCTGTAGGTCATACAAGATACAAATGTTTAGTGCTATGTTTCGCGGTGTGTTTGTACTCAGCTTGTTGCTAAGCCACCAAACGCAGTTGACGTTCTGTAGGTCATACAAGATACAAATGTTTAGTTCTATGTTTCGCGGTGTGTTTGTACTCAGCTTGTTGCTAAGCAACCAAACGCAGTTGACATTCTTTAGGTCATACAAGATACAAATGTTTAGTTCTATGTTTCGCGGTGTGTTTGTATTCAGCTTGTTGCTAAGCCACCAAACGCAGTTGACGTTCTGTAGGTCATACTAGATACAAATGTTTAGTTCTATGTTTCGCGTTGTGTTTGTACTCAGCTTGTTGCTAAGCCACCAAACGTAGTTGACATTCTTTAGGTCATACAAGATACAAATGTTTAGTGCTATGTTTCGCGGTGTGTTTGTACTCAGCTTGTTGCTAAGCCACCAAACGCAGTTGACGTTCTGTAGGTCATACAAGATACAAATGTTTAGTGCTATGTTTCGCGGTGTGTTTGTACTCAGCTTGTTGCTAAGCCACCAAACGCAGTTGACGTTCTGTAGGTCATACAAGATACAAATGTTTAGTTCTATGTTTCGCGGTGTGTTTGTACTCAGCTTGTTGCTAAGCAACCAAACGCAGTTGACGTTCTGTAGGTCATACAAGATACAAATGTTTAGTCCTATGTTTCGCGGTGTGTTTGTACTCAGCTTGTTGCTAAGCAACCAAACGCAGTTGACGTTCTGTAGGTCATACAAGATACAAATGTTTAGTCCTATGTTTCGCGGTGTGTTTGTACTCAGCTTGTTGCTAAGCAACCCAACGTAGTTGACATTCTTTAGGTCATACAAGATACAAATGTTTAGTTCTATGTTTCGCGGTGTGTTGTTACTCAGCTTGTGGCTAAGCAACCAAACGCAGTTGACGTTCTGTAGGTCATACAAGATACAAATGTTTAGTCCTATGTTTCGCGGTGTGTTTGTACTCAGCTTGTTGCTAAGCAACCAAACGCAGTTGACGTTCTGTAGGTCATACAAGATACAAATGTTTAGTCCTATGTTTCGCGGTGTGTTTGTACTCAGCTTGTTGCTAAGCAACCAAACGCAGTTGACGTTCTGTAGGTCATACAAGATACAAATGTTTAGTAATATGTTTCGCGGTGTGTTTGTACTCAGCTTGTTGCTAAGCAACCAAACGCAGTTGACGTTCTGTAGGTCATACAAGATACAAATGTTTAGTTCTATGTTTCGCGGTGTGTTTGTACTCAGCTTGTTGCTAAGCCACCAAACGTAGTTGACATTCTTTAGGTCATACAAGATACAAATGTTTAGTTCTATGTTTCGCGGTGTGTTTGTACTCAGCTTGTTGCTAAGCAACCAAACGCAGTTGACGTTCTGTAGGTCATACAAGATACAAATGTTTAGTTCTATGTTTCGCGGTGTGTTTGTACTCAGCTTGTTGCTAAGCCACCAAACGTAGTTGACATTCTTTAGGTCATACAAGATACAAATGTTTAGTGCTATGTTTCGCAGTGTGTTTGTACTCAGCTTGTTGCTAAGCAACCAAACGCAGTTGACGTTCTGTAGGTCATACAAGATACAAATGTTTAGTTCTATGTTTCGCGGTGTGTTTGTACTCAGCTTGTTGCTAAGCCACCAAACGTAGTTGACATTCTTTAGGTCATACAAGATACAAATGTTTAGTTCTATGTTTCGCGGTGTGTTTGTACTCAGCTTGTTGCTAAGCCACCAAACGTAGTTGACATTCTTTAGGTCATACAAGATACAAATGTTTAGTTCTATGTTTCGCGTTGTGTTTGTACTCAGCTTGTTGCTAAGCCACCAAACGTAGTTGACATTCTTTAGGTCATACAAGATACAAATGTTTAGTTCTATGTTTCGCGGTGTGTTTGTACTCAGCTTGTTGCTAAGCCACCAAACGCAGTTGACGTTCTGTAGGTCATACAAGATACAAATGTTTAGTTCTATGTTTCGCGGTGTGTTTGTACTCAGCTTGTTGCTAAGCCACCAAACGCAGTTGACGTTCTGTAGGTCATACAAGATACAAATGTTTAGTGCTATGTTTCGCGGTGTGTTTGTACTCAGCTTGTTGCTAAGCCACCAAACGCAGTTGACGTTCTGTAGGTCATACAAGATACAAATGTTTAGTTCTATGTTTCGCGGTGTGTTTGTACTCAGCTTGTTGCTAAGCAACCAAACGCAGTTGACGTTCTGTAGGTCATACAAGATACAAATGTTTAGTTCTATGTTTCGCGGTGTGTTTGTACTCAGCTTGTTGCTAAGCCACCAAACGTAGTTGACATTCTTTAGGTCATACAAGATACAAATGTTTAGTTCTATGTTTCAAGGTGTGTTTGTACTCAGCTTGTTGCTAAGCAACCAAACGCAGTTGACGTTCTGTAGGTCATACAAGATACAAATGTTTAGTTCTATGTTTCGCGGTGTGTTTGTACTCAGCTTGTTGCTAAGCCACCAAACGTAGTTGACGTTCTGTAGGTCATACAAGATACAAATGTTTAGTTCTATGTTTCGCGGTGTGTTTGTACTCAGCTTGTTGCTAAGCCACCAAACGCAGTTGACGTTCTCTAGGTAATACTAGATACAAATGTTTAGTCCTATGTTTCGCGGTGTGTTTGTACTCAGCTTGTTGCTAAGCCACCAAACGCAGTTGACGTTCTGTAGGTCATACAAGATACAAATGTTTAGTCCTATGTTTCGCGGTGTGTTTGTACTCAGCTTGTTGCTAAGCCACCAAACGCAGTTGACGTTCTGTAGGTCATACAAGATACAAATGTTTAGTCCTATGTTTCGCGGTGTGTTTGTACTCAGCTTGTTGCTAAGCCACCAAACGTAGTTGACGTTCTGTAGGTCATACAAGATACAAATGTTTAGTCCTATGTTTCGCGGTGTGTTTGTACTCAGCTTGTTGCTAAGCCACCAAACGCAGTTGACGTTCTCTAGGTAATACTAGATACAAATGTTTAGTTCTATGTTTCGCGTTGTGTTTGTACTCAGCTTGTTGCTAAGCAACCAAACGTAGTTGACATTCTTTAGATCATACAAGATACAAATGTTTAGTTCTATGTTTCGCGGTGTGTTTGTACTCAGCTTGTTGCTAAGCCACCAAACGCAGTTGACGTTCTGTAGGTCATACAAGATAAAAATGTTTAGTCCTATGTTTCGCGTTGTGTTTGTACTCAGCTTGTTGCTAAGCCACCAAACGCAGTTGACGTTCTCTAGGTAATACTAGATACAAATGTTTAGTTCTATGTTTCGCGTTGTGTTTGTACTCAGCTTGTTGCTAAGCCACCAAACGCAGTTGACGTTCTCTAGGTAATACTAGATACAAATGTTTAGTTCTATGTTTCGCGGTGTGTTTGTACTCAGCTTGTTGCTAAGCCACCGAACGCAGTTGACGTACTGTAGGTCATACAAGATAAAAATGTTTAGTTCTATGTTTCGCGGTGTGTTTGTACTCAGCTTGTTGCTAAGCAACCAAACGTAGTTGACATTCTTTAGGTCATACAAGATACAAATGTTTAGTTCTATGTTTCGCGGTGTGTTTGTACTCAGCTTGTTGCTAAGCCACCGAACGCAGTTGACGTTCTGTAGGTCATACAAGATACAAATGTTTAGTGCTATGTTTCGCGGTGTGTTTGTACTCAGCTTGTTGCTAAGCCACCAAACGCAGTTGACGTTCTGTAGGTCATACAAGATAAAAATGTTTAGTCCTATGTTTCGCGTTGTGTTTGTACTCAGCTTGTTGCTAAGCCACCAAACGCAGTTGACGTTCTCTAGGTAATACTAGATACAAATGTTTAGTTCTATGTTTCGCGTTGTGTTTGTACTCAGCTTGTTGCTAAGCCACCAAACGCATTTGACGTTCTCTAGGTAATACTAGATACAAATGTTTAGTTCTATGTTTCGCGGTGTGTTTGTACTCAGCTTGTTGCTAAGCCACCGAACGCAGTTGACGTACTGTAGGTCATACAAGATAAAAATGTTTAGTTCTATGTTTCGCGGTGTGTTTGTACTGAGCTTGTTGCTAAGCCACCAAACGCAGTTGACGTTCTGTAGGTCATACAAGATAAAAATGTTTAGTTCTATTTTTTTCGGTGTGTTTGTACTGAGCTTGTTGCTAAGCCACCAAACGCAGTTGACGTTCTGTAGGTCATACTAGATACAAATGTTTAGTTCTATGTTTCGCGTTGTGTTTGTACTGAGCTTGTTGCTAAGCAACCAAACGCAGTTGACGTTCTGTAGGTCGTACAAGATACAAATGTTTAGTTCTATGTTTCGCGTTGTGTTTGTACTCAGCTTGTTGCTAAGCAACCAAACGCAGTTGACGTTCTGTAGGTCATACAAGATACAAATGTTTAGTGCTATGTTTCGCGGTGTGTTTGTACTCAGCTTGTTGCTAAGCCACCAAACGCAGTTGACGTTCTGTAGGTCATACAAGATAAAAATGTTTAGTCCTATGTTTCGCGGTGTGTTGTTACTCAGCTTGTGGCTAAGCCACCAAACGCAGTTGACGTTCTGTAGGTCATACAAGATAAAAATGTTTAGTCCTATGTTTCGCGGTGTGTTTATACTCAGCTTGTTGCTAAGCCACCAAACGCAGTTGACGTTCTGTAGTTCATACTAGATACAAATGTTTAGTTCTATGTTTCGCGTTGTGTTTGTACTCAGCTTGTTGCTAAGCAACCCAACGTAGTTGACATTCTTTAGGTCATACAAGATACAAATGTTTAGTTCTATGTTTCGCGGTGTGTTTGTACTCAGCTTGTTGCTAAGCCACCAAACGCAGTTGACGTTCTGTAGGTCATACAAGATAAAAATGTTTAGTCCTATGTTTCGCGGTGTGTTTGTACTCAGCTTGTTGCTAAGCCACCAAACGCAGTTGACGTTCTGTAGGTCATACTAGATACAAATGTTTAGTTCTATGTTTCGCGTTGTGTTTGTACTCAGCTTGTTGCTAAGCAACCCAACGTAGTTGACATTCTTTAGGTCATACAAGATACAAATGTTTAGTTCTATGTTTCGCGGTGTGTTTGTACTCAGCTTGTTGCTAAGCAACCAAACGCAGTTGACGTTCTGTAGGTCATACAAGATACAAATGTTTAGTTCTATGTTTCGCGGTGTGTTTGTACTCAGCTTGTTGCTAAGCCACCAAACGCAGTTGACGTTCTGTAGGTCATACAAGATAAAAATGTTTAGTCCTATGTTTCGCGGTGTGTTTATACTCAGCTTGTTGCTAAGCAACCAAACGCAGTTGACGTTCTGTAGGTCATACAAGATACAAATGTTTAGTTCTATGTTTCGCGGTGTGTTTGTACTCAGCTTGTTGCTAAGCCACCAAACGCAGTTGACATTCTTTAGGTCATACAAGATACAAATGTTTAGTTCTATGTTTCGTGGTGTGTTTGTACTCAGCTTGTTGCTAAGCAACCAAACGCAGTTGACGTTCTGTAGGTCATACAAGATAAAAATGTTTAGTCCTATGTTTCGCGGTGTGTTTGTACTCAGCTTGTTGCTAAGCAACCAAACGCAGTTGACATTCTTTAGGTCATACAAGATAAAAATGTTTAGTCCTATGTTTCGCGGTGTGTTTGTACTCAGCTTGTTGCTAAGCAACCAAACGCAGTTGACATTCTTTAGGTCATACAAGATACAAATGTTTAGTCCTATGTTTCGCGGTGTGTTTGTACTCAGCTTGTTGCTAAGCAACCAAACGCAGTTGACATTCTTTAGGTCATACAAGATACAAATGTTTAGTCCTATGTTTCGCGGTGTGTTTGTACTCAGCTTGTTGCTAAGCCACCAAACGTAGTTGACATTCTTTAGGTCATACAAGATACAAATGTTTAGTGCTATGTTTCGCGGTGTGTTTGTACTCAGCTTGTTGCTAAGCAACCAAACGCAGTTGACGTTCTGTAGGTCATACAAGATACAAATGTTTAGTTCTATGTTTCGCGGTGTGTTTGTACTGAGCTTGTTGCTAAGCCACCAAACGTAGTTGACATTCTTTAGGTCATACAAGATACAAATGTTTAGTTCTATGTTTCGCGGTGTGTTTGTACTCAGCTTGTTGCTAAGCCACCAAACGCAGTTGACATTCTTTAGGTCATACAAGATACAAATGTTTAGTTCTATGTTTCGCGGTGTGTTTGTACTCAGCTTGTTGCTAAGCCACCAAACGCAGTTGACATTCTTTAGGTCATACAAGATACAAATGTTTAGTTCTATGTTTCGCGGTGTGTTTGTACTCAGCTTGTTGCTAAGCAACCAAACGCAGTTGACGTTCTGTAGGTCATACAAGATAAAAATGTTTAGTCCTATGTTTCGCGGTGTGTTTGTACTCAGCTTGTTGCTAAGCAACCAAACGCAGTTGACATTCTTTAGGTCATACAAGATAAAAATGTTTAGTCCTATGTTTCGCGGTGTGTTTGTACTCAGCTTGTTGCTAAGCAACCAAACGCAGTTGACATTCTTTAGGTCATACAAGATACAAATGTTTAGTCCTATGTTTCGCGGTGTGTTTGTACTCAGCTTGTTGCTAAGCAACCAAACGCAGTTGACATTCTTTAGGTCATACAAGATACAAATGTTTAGTCCTATGTTTCGCGGTGTGTTTGTACTCAGCTTGTTGCTAAGCAACCCAACGTAGTTGACATTCTTTAGGTCATACAAGATACAAATGTTTAGTGCTATGTTTCGCGGTGTGTTTGTACTCAGCTTGTTGCTAAGCAACCAAACGCAGTTGACGTTCTGTAGGTCATACAAGATACAAATGTTTAGTGCTATGTTTCGCGGTGTGTTTGTACTCAGCTTGTTGCTAAGCAACCAAACGCAGTTGACGTTCTGTAGGTCATACAAGATACAAATGTTTAGTTCTATGTTTCGCGGTGTGTTTGTACTGAGCTTGTTGCTAAGCCACCAAACGTAGTTGACATTCTTTAGGTCATACAAGATACAAATGTTTAGTTCTATGTTTCGCGGTGTGTTTGTACTCAGCTTGTTGCTAAGCCACCAAACGCAGTTGACATTCTTTAGGTCATACAAGATACAAATGTTTAGTTCTATGTTTCGCGGTGTGTTTGTACTCAGCTTGTTGCTAAGCCACCAAACGCAGTTGACATTCTTTAGGTCATACAAGATACAAATGTTTAGTTCTATGTTTCGCGGTGTGTTTGTACTCAGCTTGTTGCTAAGCAACCAAACGCAGTTGACGTTCTGTAGGTCATACAAGATAAAAATGTTTAGTCCTATGTTTCGCGGTGTGTTTGTACTCAGCTTGTTGCTAAGCAACCAAACGCAGTTGACATTCTTTAGGTCATACAAGATAAACATGTTTAGTCCTATGTTTCACGGTGTGTTTGTACTCAGCTTGTTGCTAAGCAACCAAACGTAGTTGACATTCTTTAGGTCATACAAGATAAAAATGTTTAGTCCTATGTTTCGCGGTGTGTTTGTACTCAGCTTGTTGCTAAGCCACCAAACGCAGTTGACGTTCTGTAGGTCATACAAGATAAAAATGTTTAGTCCTATGTTTCGCGGTGTGTTTGTACTCAGCTTGTTGCTAAGCCACCAAACGCAGTTGACGTTCTGTAGGTCATACAAGATAAAAATGTTTAGTCCTATGTTTCGCGGTGTGTTTGTACTCAGCTTGTTGCTAAGCCACCAAACGCAGTTGACGTTCTGTAGGTCATACAAGATAAAAATGTTTAGTCCTATGTTTCGCGGTGTGTTTGTACTCAGCTTGTTGCTAAGCAACCCAACGCGGTTGACGTTTGAAAGAAATCAGAGGTAATTAAATTATTTTTAATTTGAATTTAGATTAGTTCCTTTCAAAAGTTGATGTATTTCAAATGAAGACCCTTATGGTTATGCTTACATTTAATCAAATTAATAAAACAACAATGTTTTTTTGACAATTTTATACGTCAAAAAAACAACATTCTTTTGACCTGAGCAGACATTAATTTTCGCATATGAGGCACCTCAATAATTTGTGCATTGATGAGGTACTTTGCACAATAATGTTTGCACTACATAACTACATGACTTGCAGATCCGTATCTACGACTAGGTATGATCTGCTATCAGTGCAGTGTATTTTTGATGTGGTACTTTGCACAATAATGTTTGCACTACATAACTACATGACTTGCAGATCCGTATCTACGACCAGGTATGATCTGCAATCAGTGCAGTGTATTTTTGATGTGGTACTTTGCACAATAATGTTTGCACTACATAACTACATGACTTGCAGATCCGTATCTACGACCAGGTATGATCTGCAATCAGTGCAGTGTATTTTTGATGTGGTACTTTGCACAATAATGTTTGCACTACATAACTACATGACTTGAAGATCCTTATCTACGACCAGGTATGATCTGCAATCAGTGCAGTGTATTTTTGATGTGGTACTTTGCACAATAATGTTTGCACTACATAACTACATGACTTGCAGATCCGTATCTACGACCAGGTATGATCTGCAATCAGTGCAGTGTATTTTTGATGTGGTACTTTGCACAACAATGTTTGCACTACATAACTACATGACTTGCAGATCCGTATCTACGACCAGGTATGATCTGCAATCAGTGCAGTGTATTTTTGATGTGGTACTTTGCACAATAATGTTTGCACTACATAACTACATGACTTGCAGATCCGTATCTACGACCAGGTATGATCTGCAATCAGTGCTGTGTATTTTTGATGTGGTACTTTGCACAATAATGTTTGCACTACATAACTACATGACTTGCAGATCCGTATCTACGACCAGGTATGATCTGCAATCAGTGCAGTGTATTTTTGATGTGGTACTTTGCACAATAATGTTTGCACTACATAACTACATGACTTGCAGATCCGTATCTACGACCAGGTATGATCTGCAATCAGTGCAGTGTATTTTTGATGTGGTACTTTGCACAATAATGTTTGCACTACATAACTACATGACTTGAAGATCCTTATCTACGACCAGGTATGATCTGCAATCAGTGCAGTGTATTTTTGATGTGGTACTTTGCACAATAATGTTTGCACTACATAACTACATGACTTGCAGATCCGTATCTACGACCAGGTATGATCTGCAATCAGTGCTGTGTATTTTTGATGTGGTACTTTGCACAACAATGTTTGCACTACATAACTACATGACTTGCAGATCCGTATCTACGACTAGATACGATCTGCAATCAGTGCAGTGTATTTTTGATATGGTACTTTCTGCACAACAGCGAGATAGGTAAGTTAAAATAGGTAGTACGTTTTAAATTTTACTGTAATCATCTTCACCAAAGTCACAGATGAAGTCGATAATTGATAATAAATCTTCACGATTTGTGTCAGTATAATTAAATGTAGATGAATCGATGTTTTCATCGAAATTAACTTTTACCTTTCCAAAATAACTTGAGGTTAAGCTAGTCAAAGTTTGCATCCTTATTTTGACTCTATTTTAAATATCTGCCTAAGTGTAATTAAATATTGGGATCCTGCCATTGCTCGA
Source organism: Prosapia bicincta (assembly GCA_036971475.1). NCBI lineage: Eukaryota > Metazoa > Arthropoda > Insecta > Hemiptera > Cercopidae > Prosapia > Prosapia bicincta. Next base: position 36,407,429 of record JBAIZL010000007.1, read on the forward strand.
TATTTACCAAATCTGGCTTCTAATGCGTCTGTTTGAATCTTCCCTGGCAAAAAATATTTAAAATTCAATTCAGTTAGACAGAAATTGTCGGCTTCAATCAAAGCATGCTTAGTGCGACTAAATGCCAAATGAGTGTCTCTACATAAAGGATTACTAGCGGTACCCGGCGTGCGTTGCTGCACCCGAAATCATAATTTTATATTGGAAAATTGTAATTAATTTTCCTATAAGAAAACCAAATCAAACATCTAAATAATTATATTGCATTTACTACAATGCTAGAGGATAGACAACGTTTTCCGTCATTTCATTAGGCGTATAAACATAAAAATTTTAGGTGTCCCAATACTTAAGCACGCAACATATAATTGTCCGTGGTAAAAGCTCGAATGTTACAAATTTATTCCAGTAATGGCAATGATTGTCCTTGTGCCTTGTTTATGGTTATTGCAAATGCAAGACGCAAAGGAAATTATAGTCGTTTGAAATCGGATGAAATCATAGGTACTCGTGCAATTAAGACCATCTCTCCTTTGAACATAACACTTATGATTTCTGCCGCGATCAAGTTGGGTGTCAGTTTTGTTGTCAATCAGGTTCCGTTGCACATCTTTGGTGGATTCAATTTTCGCAAGAGTGTTATTGGCGATCCAACTTTTATTGCCAATATTAACATAATTAATAATATATTTTTATTTTTACATAACTTTTATAAGTGAGAGTTTAGCACACAACGTTTGTATACAATCCTGAGCTTTGACAAAAGCTATTTCACTTTGAAAAGTTGACACAGTATTCAGAATGTATGGAACTAACCAGCGAAATCACAGCCCGAGCACTATGAAAGTAAGAATGGAACTGAACAAAGCCTCATAGCACAAGGTCTTCTACCTGCACATGAAGTTATTTTAGAAATTCTACTGTAGGCCTGCGCCCTGTAACGATTTATGATGATGTTGGCGATTTTGTGGCAAAGCCCAGGCTTTCTGTCTAGGTGGTGTTGGTCATACCTAGCACGTACAAAAATTGTAACATTGTAAATTCAATGCTAGTGGGATGGAACGCCTTCACGAGAACGTAAACGCTACCCGGCAAACACACATGTAGGTGCTAAGTGTTAACAAAGTAAATAGATGGTTGCGTTTACATTTCCACGGCGTGAGGTTATATGTAACCCAGGAAACACACGGCATGCTTAAGCACGGTATCGAGCAGCCTTCATTTCAGTGGCTAGAGCGTAAATGCAACCCGGCAAACACACATGTAGGTGCTAAGTGTTAACAAAGTAAATAGATGGTTGCGTTTACATTTCCACGGCGTGAGGTTATATGTAACCCAGGAAACATACTGCATGCTTAAGCACGGTATCGAGCCGCCTTCATTTCAGTGGCTAGAGCGTAAATGCAACCCGGCAAACACGCATGTAGGTGCTAAGTGTTAACAAAGTAAATAGATGGTTGCGTTTACATTTCCACGGCGTGAGGTTATATGTAACCCAGGAAACACACGGCATGCTTAAGCACGGTATCGAGCAGCCTTCATTTCAGTGGCTAGAGCGTAAATGCAACCGGCAAACACGCATGTAGGTGCGAAGTGTTAACAAAGTAAAGAGATGGTTGCGTTTACATTTCCACGGCGTGAGGTTATATGTAACCCAGGAAACATACTGCATGCTTAAGCACGGTATCGAGCAGCCTTCATTTCAGTGGCTAGAGCGTAAATGCAACCGGCAAACACGCATGTAGGTGCGAAGTGTTAACAAAGTAAAGAGATGGTTGCGTTTACATTTCCACGGCGTGAGGTTATATGTAACCCAGGAAACATACTGCATGCTTAAGCACGGTATCGAGCAGCCTTCATTTCAGTGGCTAGAGCGTAAATGCAACCGGCAAACACGCATGTAGGTGCTAAGTGTTAACAAAGTAAAGAGATGGTTGCGTTTACATTTCCACGGCGTGAGGTTATATGTAACCCAGGAAACATACTGCATGCTTAAGCACGGTATCGAGCCGCCTTCATTTCAGTGGCTAGAGCGTAAATGCAACCGGCAAACACGCATGTAGGTGCTAAGTGTTAACAAAGTAAAGAGATGGTTGCGTTTACATTTCCACGGCGTGAGGTTATATGTAACCCAGGAAACATACTGCATGCTTAAGCATGGTATCGAGCAGCCTACATTTCAGTGGCTAGAGCGTAAATGCAACCGGCAAACACGCATGTAGGTGCTAAGTGTTAACAAAGTAAAGAGATGGTTGCGTTTACATTTCCACGGCGTGAGGTTATATGTAACCCAGGAAACATACTGCATGCTTAAGCACGGTATCGAGCAGCCTTCATTTCAGTGGCTAGAGCGTAAATGCAACCCGGCAAACACGCATGTAGGTGCTAAGTGTTAACAAAGTAAAGAGATGGTTGCGTTTACATTTCCACGGCGTGAGGATATATGTAACCCAGGAAACATACTGCATGCTTAAGCACGGTATCGAGCAGCCTTCATTTCAGTGGCTAGAGCGTAAATGCAACCCGGCAAACACGCATGTAGGTGCGAAGTGTTAACAAAGTAAAGAGATGGTTGCGTTTACATTTCCACGGCGTGAGGTTATATGTAACCCAGGAAACATACTGCATGCTTAAGCACGGTATCGAGCAGCCTTCATTTCAGTGGCTAGAGCGTAAATGCAACCCGGCAAACACACATGTAGGTGCGAAGTGTTAACAAAGTAAAGAGATGGTTGCGTTTACATTTCCACGGCGTGAGGTTATATGTAACCCAGGAAACATACTGCATGCTTAAGCATGGTATCGAGCAGCCTTCATTTCAGTGGCTAGAGCGTAAATGCAACCCGGCAAACACGCATGTAGGTGCGAAGTGTTAACAAAGTAAAGAGATGGTTGCGTTTACATTTCCACGGCGTGAGGGTATATGTAACCCAGGAAACATACTGCATGCTTAAGCACGGTATCGAGCAGCCTTCATTTCAGTGGCTAGAGCGTAAATGCAACCGGCAAACACGCATGTAGGTGCTAAGTGTTAACAAAGTAAAGAGATGGTTGCGTTTACATTTCCACGGCGTGAGGTTATATGTAACCCAGGAAACATACTGCATGCTTAAGCACGGTATCGAGCAGCCTTCATTTCAGTGGCTAGAGCGTAAATGCAACCCGGCAAACACACATGTAGGTGCGAAGTGTTAACAAAGTAAAGAGATGGTTGCGTTTACATTTCCACGGCGTGAGGTTATATGTAACCCAGGAAACATACTGCATGCTTAAGCACGGTATCGAGCAGCCTTCATTTCAGTGGCTAGAGCGTAAATGCAACCCGGCAAACACACATGTAGGTGCTAAGTGTTAACAAAGTAAAGAGATGGTTGCGTTTACATTTCCACGGCGTGAGGTTATATGTAACCCAGGAAACATACTGCATGTTTAGGCACGGTATCGAGCAGCCTTCATTTCAGTGGCTAGAGCGTAAATGCAACCCGGCAAACACACATGTAGGTGCTAAGTGTTAACAAAGTAAAGAGATGGTTGCGTTTACATTTCCACGGCGTGAGGCTATATGTAACCCAGGAAACATACTGCATGCTTAAGCACGGTATCGAGCAGCCTTCATTTCAGTGGCTAGAGCGTAAATGCAACTCGGCAAACACGCATGTAGGTGCGAAGTGTTAACAAAGTAAAGAGATGGTTGCGTTTACATTTCCACGGCGTGAGGTTATATGTAACCCAGGAAACGTACTGCATGCTTAAGCACGGTATCGAGCAGCCTTCATTTCAGTGGCTAGAGCGTAAATGCAACCGGCAAACACGCATGTAGGTGCTAAGTGTTAACAAAGTAAAGAGATGGTTGCGTTTACATTTCCACGGCGTGAGGTTATATGTAACCCAGGAAACATACTGCATGCTTAAGCACGGTATCGAGCAGCCTTCATTTCAGTGGCTAGAGCGTAAATGCAACCCGGCAAACACACATGTAGGTGCTAAGTGTTAACAAAGTAAAGAGATGGTTGCGTTTACATTTCCACGGCGTGAGGTTATATGTAACCCAGGAAACATATTGCATGCTTAAGCACGGTATCGAGCAGCCTTCTCTCGACATTGTCAGTAGCTCAACCGTCTTAGAGTATACCCACTAATCCCCTCTTGGCCACAGAGTGTGGGACTTCTCTCGACGTTGTTAGTAGCTCAACCGTCTTAGAGTATACCCACTAAACCCCTCTGAGCCACAGAGTGTAGGACTTCCCTCGATATTGTTAGTAGCTCAACCGTCTTAGAGTATACCCACTAAACCCCTCTTAGCCACAGGGTGTGGGCCTTCTCTCGACATTGTCAGTAGCTCAACCGTCTTAGAGTATACCCACTAAACCCCTCTTGGCCACAGAGTGTAGGACTTCTCTCGATATTGTCAGTAGCTCAACCGTCTTAGAGTATACCCACTAAACAACTCTGAGCCACAGAGTGTGGGACTTCTCTCGACATTGTCAGTAGCTCAACCGTCTTAGAGTATACCCACTAAACCCCTCTGAACACAGAGTGTGGGACGTCACTCGATATTGTCAGTAGCTCAACCGTCTTAGAGTATACCCTCTAAACCCCTCTTAGCCACAGAGTGTGGGACTTCTCTCGACATTGTCAGTAGCTCAACCGTCTTAGAGTATACCCACTAAAACTCTCTGAGCCACAGAGTGTAGGACTTCCATCGATATTGTTAGTAGCTCAACCGTCTTAGAGTATACCCACTAAACCCCTCTGAGCCACAGAGTGTGGGACTTCTCTCGACATTGTCAGTAGCTCAACCGTCTTAGAGTATACCCACTAAACCTCTCTTGGCCACAGAGTGTGGGACTTTCCTCGATATTGTCAGTAGCGCAACCGTCTTAGAGTATACCCAATAAACCCCTCTGAGCCCCAGAGTGTAGGACTTCCCTCGATATTGTCAGTAGCTCAACCGTCTTAGAGTATACCCACTAAACCCCTCTGAGCCACAGAGTGTAGGACTTCTCTCGATATTGTCAGTAGCTCAACCGTCTTAGAGTATACCCACTAAACCCCTCTGAGCCACAGAGTGTAGGACTTCCCTCGATATTGTCAGTAGCTCAACCGTCTTAGAGTATACCCACTAAACCCCTCTTGGCCACAGAGTGTGGGACTTCTCTCGACATTTTCAGTAGCTCAACCGTCTTAGAGTATACCCACTAAACCCCTCTTAGCCACAGAGTGTAGGACTTCTCTCGATATTGTCAGTAGCTCAACCGTCTTAGAGTATACCCACTAAACCCCTCTGAGCCACAGAGTGTAGGACTTCCCTCGATATTGTCAGTAGCTCAACCGTCTTAGAGTATACCCACTAAACCCCTCTGAGCCACAGAGTGTAGGACTTCTCTCGACATTGTCAGTAGCTCAACCGTCTTAGAGTATACCCACTAAACATTTGTGCCTGATCCGCTCTAGCCTACTTCATTGACATTTACTTCTAACCATTTTTCTTCCTATCGCAAAGCAGATTCTACATATGTACTTCGAAACAACGTTCCATTATTTGTAAAGATAGTGTAATATTTTATCGTAATAACGGGACCAAGTTGTATTAAAGTAATTGGAGTTGTTGATACAGTTTACTTCATTGTTTATGCAAATAAAAATGAGGCTTTAAGAACTGGAAGTGAACGAACTGTAGAGGGTTATCAGCAGTTTAACCTTATTGCCAGTGGACTTGTACGCGGGCCGTTGTTATGACTACGGGCTTATTGGAACGTCATGTTACGTCTAGCTAACAACAATAGCTCTGCCAATCCAGTTAATTAGATCGATTTATGAACGTTTATCTCTCGACGAGACAGGACATACTTCTTACCTGAAGAGCAATTAGAAACGATGACCTTTCAGCGACATTTTCATCTCATGGAGGGGAGTGTGATGGTTGACAGGACGTTTTATTGAAGGCGCTAAACAGAAACATCCTTGATGATAACGTCTTGACAACGAGGTGTTAAAAGTGAAAAACGATTTTTGTTCGATGCTAAATAGACAGTGAAAATATTTACTCTGAAGATAATACTTAACAAATTGCGGACTTAACAAATTCTTTTTTCACATATGCTACTAAAAATAGTTTCTAAACAAAGAACGAGTGGTTAAGTGTCGCAAAATAAATTTATCCTGGTAAAACGTGACATATTATCTTGAAAACATTTCTTCGCTTTACAAATTGTTATACAATGTCAATTGCAATTCAAATGTTACAACCTAACCTTTAAATTCGTCGATATATTTTACATAATTGTTTATTGATGTTATCTATTGAGACGTTTACACTGAAAATGGTAGCTTAGCTATCGAAACATGTTTGACAATAAACAAGTTATAAGAATTTGTGAGACTTGAATTATTTAAGAGTATCTGTAATATATTTCTCATACAAGGTACTCCAGTTTGTATTGTAAAATAATATCCAGTACTAGGTTATACTGCATTATTATATGCTTGTATTAATATATATTCCCCCGGTTAGAACCGACTTGGTCATAAAAAACTAAAATCATAAAAAAAGTAGTGGATTACACTTGAGGTTGATATAGTTTTTTCAAATATTAATTTAATAATTAAATCTATTCAATTCCTACCATTAGTTCACTCTCTCTCTCTCTCTCTTAAATGCTTGCGCGTGAGTGTGTGTGTGTGTGTGTGTGTGTGTGTGTGTGTGTGTGTGTGTGTGTGTGCGTGCTTGTATGTGTGTGTATAGATATATTTTGTTCAAATTTTCCATCGTTAATAAAATACTTTTTATTCTTCCACTCAGGTTCAAATTAGTTAATTTTATTTGTATTAGATGACACTTGATGTTAATACGTTTTTTCAAATTGTAATGCATTAATTGAATTTAGTTTTAATAATTATTTTCGCTTTCTATTTTGTCTCTTGATATTGTGATTCTGTCATATATAGATACATATTTATATTAATTGTAATTATTTAGTAAAAAGTAACTAAAATTAAAATTTTCATTGTTGACCTAGGGTTTCAATTGACTAAACCATTGTTTTTTTTTATATAACTGTGACAGCAAGTTCCTGGTAAAGACCACGGTCTCGAACTTATCACAAATGCTTACCTAATTCACAAGAAAAAAAGATAAACGGCTTTTTTCAAAGCTATTATGACGTCATCGTTCAACGACTAAGCAGTGTTCGTGCACTCACAGAACATATCACGACTAAGCAGCGTTCGTGCACTCACAGAACATATCACGACTAAGCAGTTTTCGTGCAATCACAGAACATATCACGTCTAAGCAGTGTTCGTGCACTCACAGAACATATCACGACTAAGCAGTGTTCGTGCAATCACAGAACATATCACGTCTAACCAGTGTTCGTGCACTAACAGAACATATCACGACTAAGCAGTGTTCGTGCAATCACAGAACATATCACGACTAAGCAATGTTCGTGCACTCACAGAACATATCACGTCTAAGCAGTGTTCGTGCACTCACAGAACATATCACGACTAAGCAATGTTCGTGCATTCACAGAACATATCACGACTAAGCAATGTTCGTGCACTCACAGAACATATCACGACTAAGCAGTGTTTGTGCACTCACAGAACATATCACGTCTAAGCAGTGTTCGTGCACTCACAGAACATATCACGACTAAGCAGCGTTCGTGCACTCACAGAACATATCACGACTAAGCAGTGTTCTTGCAATCACAGAACATATCACGCTAAGCAGTGTTCGTGCACTCACAGAACATATAACGACTAAGCAGTGTTTGTGCACTCACAGAACATATCACGTCTAAGCAGTGTTCGTGCACTCACAGAACATATCACGACTAAGCAGTGTTCGTGCACTCACAGAACATATCACGACTAAGTAGTGTTCGTGCACTCACAGAACATATCACTACTAAGCAGTGTTTGTGCACTCAAAGAACATATCACGTCTAAGCAGTGTTCGTGCACTCACAGAACATATCACGACTAAGCAGTGTTCGTGCAATCACAGAACATATCACGTCTAAGCAGTGTTCGTGCACTTACAGAACATATCACGACTAAGCAGTATTCGTGCAATCACAGAACATATCACGTCTAAGCAGTGTTCGTGCACTAACAGAACATATCACGACTAAGCAGTGTTTGTGCACTCACAGAACATATCACGTCTAAGCAGTGTTCGTGCACTCACAGAACATATCACGACTAAGCAGTGTTTGTGCACTCACAGAACATATCACATCTAAGCAGTGTTCGTGCACTCACAGAACATATCACGTCTAAGCAGTGTTTGTGCACTCACAGAACATATCACGTCTAAGCAGTGTTCGTGCACTCACAGAACATATCACGACTAAGCAGTGCTCGTGCAATCACAGAACATATCACGTCTAAGCAGTGTTCGTGCACTCACAGAACATATCACGTCTAAGCAGTGTTTGTGCAATCACAGAACATATCACGTATAAGCAATGTTCGTGCACTCACAGAACATATCACGACTAAGCAATGTTCGTGCACTCACAGAACATATCACGTCTAAGCAGTGTTCGTGCAATCACAGAACATATCACGTCTAAGCAATGTTCGTGCACTCACAGAACATATCACGTCTAAGCAGTGTTCGTGCACTAACAGAACATATCACGACTAAGCAGTGTTTGTGCACTCACAGAACATATCACGACTAAGCAGTGTTTGTGCACTCACAGAACATATCACGACTAAGCAGTGTTCGTGCACTCACAGAACATATCACGACTAAGCAGTGTTCGTGCACTCACAGAACATATCACGACTAAGCAGTGTTCGTGCACTCACAGAACATATCACGACTAAGCAGTGTTCGTGCACTCACAGAACATATCACGACTAAGCAGTGTTTGTGCACTCACAGAACATATCACGTCTAAGCAGTGTTTGTGCAATCACAGAACATATCACGTATAAGCAATGTTCGTGCACTCACAGAACATATCACGACTAAGCAATGTTCGTGCACTCACAGAACATATCACGTCTAAGCAGTGTTCGTACAATCACAGAACATATCAGGTCAAGCAATGTTCGTGCACTCACAGAACATATCACGTCTAAGCAGTGTTCGTGCACTAACAGAACATATCACGACTAAGCAGTGTTTGTGCACTCACAGAACATATCACGACTAAGCAGTGTTCGTGCACTCACAGAACATATCACGACTAAGCAGTGTTCGTGCACTCACAGAACATATCACGACTAAGCAGTGTTCGTGCACTCACAGAACATATCACGACTGACTGTGGAATTCGGAACCGAAACAAATCAACATCCAAATTATAAATTTGGCCAATGGTAATTCCGTAACAACCGTGCTGTGCGGTCGGATCCGACAATTACACGTTGCGCGATTTGGAAATTAGCATAAAAATAGGAAGCCCTTTATCGCGGCTTAGTGGTAAAATCGGGCCCTGAAGCGAACCTTTGCCTGTGGTGTTGCGCGTGGTGGGGGATGTGAAATCTACTTCGATAAAATTACATTTATTTTAGAGACGTTCGTTGCATTTAACATTCTCTGATTTTGTTTATTTGTTTTTTTTTTGTTTCACGATTTTAACAAAAACTGGCGAAACAGTTTATCTCAAGAGATAAAAGATGTTCGCAGTTGGTTTAAAGCAAAGGTAACATTAAGCCTTCAGCAGTAGTTCTCGTTTTTTCCACCTTTTCATCTGCCCTACACCTTTTCACCCTTCCTTGCCAGCGATTGGCTGCAATGTTTAGCTTACGTATCTGACATTTTCCCTCGAATCAATGTGGTTAAGATGAGCCTCCAGATAGGTTCAATGACGATCTGCAGAATATCAGAAAGGATAGAATCTATGATAAAAAAAATCACTTTTGGAGGTCTTGTATTCATCAGGGCCAGACAGAGTTTTAAGTTTCTAGTGATGTCGAACAACAAAAATCTGATCACTTGAAGGGATTGAAATCATTAATTCGAAATTACCCCCGAGATCATGTGGGTTATACATTAGCAGTAGACGTCTACACACAATCAATATAAATAGAAACTTCACTTTAAATCTGGGATAAATTAATAATGGAAGCAAGGTGGGTAAGGAGGATACAAGTATGTATCTATGTAGAATATTGGTTAATATTGCTACCAATACCCGAAAATACATTGTATTTTTGAAATACAGAGCCGTTGAATAATTTGTGTAACATATATTTTGTTGAATATTTGAAGAATTAGCGAAAGCTTTAGTATGCTTCTGCAACCTCAACAACCCTGCTAGAGCTTAGGTATATTTCAAGCCCACTTTACCCACGTGAATTATTCGCAGTTTTCTTGTAGCGAGAGATTTGTGTCTTATACACATACACTTTGCTACTTTCTCAGTATTATATCATGTTAGCTTTAATGATATTTTCCTTAAATATCGAAGTCGGGTCAAGAGAGAGTGTTTAGTTTAGAATAACTTATTACCTGGTTTTATTACAGTCTACGCCATTTTGTGCAATAACTTTCAAAACCATTTTAAAGTGTCGATTTTTTTATTTCACATCCTTTTCCAATCCATGTAGTGGCCATAAGATTAAAAACGGTGACGTAAAGATGTTGAAGACTGGGGAATATGTTAATATAGTTTATTTTAATAAATATCCATGTTTTAAAAAGACGCACTTAATTAGGACGTTTGAAATTACATTGAATTTAATCGGTAATTTATTTGTTTATTTCTGCTACAGTATTATAAATGTTACAAAAAGCACAACTATGCTTACACGGACAGTTTTAAAATGTTCGCTATCTAGCGGTAACAGTAGGTACTATTTTAGTGCTACCTTACGCTGCTAGATAGCGCTGGCATACTGTTTCTATGTATGAAAACTCTGGATATTAGAATAGAAATAAATAATTATTTATTTTATTTTAAGCATTTATAAAATAGGTACTATATTTATAATTAATCTTGCACAAGACTTTTACCTATAGAAAATTAAATACAGATTTCGATTGGAAAAGTAATATTTAAATACGATATTTATTTTGTTTTATTGGCAAATTGGGTTTTATCATGATTTTCACTGTTGACTTTATGTATTATTCATTTTTAATTTCTAACATTAATTTATTTCGAAATTTCTCAAAATCATTCAAGTTGATTCCTTGTAAACATTGGTAGTACAAATTTTGAAAGCAGGAGCTTTTACAACTGCTCCAGTTGACGTACTGCGTTTGGTTTGCTATATGTTATAAAGAGGGCTGTTTAAGGGCAAAGGTTTTCCGTTTCTCATTTATAAAATAGCAGTAATGTTCTCATCCGGGTTTACATAATGGTATGGGTAAACCATTTTCTCTCTGCCCACCAAAAATTCGCTATACAATTATTTTTCGTATGAAAAAAAGTCAAAAAAATAATGACATACAAATGGTGTCAAAATTGTTCCTTCAAAACAGCTAAAACACCCCTGATAATTCTGTATTACCGTAAACATTGTTTCAATAAATATAAAAACTTTAATGAATTTTTTTTTTTTTTTTTTTTTTTTTACCCGGGTCTGAGCCCCCAAAACCCGCCCAGCCCTCGTGGCAGCCAACCTCTAGCGAGCTACCTCCGTCTCACATGCACATGCGGTTAGTATCCCTACCGCGAGTGAAGGAAACGGGATTGATTGCCCATGTACCAAGCTCATAAGCTCTTTCCATGGAGAATCAGGAGATAGTGAAATGAAACAGTACGGTAAGTGTCGCGCTAAGAGCGGGATGAAAAAACCTGGCAAGAAAGAAACCCTGCCAGGAAAAATCCCGCGACAGATCATGCAGGAACCCTGGGGGCTTGGATCACCTTATGCTAAGGAATAAGGAGAGGTATTACCTTGCAAATACCTTGTTAGTGAGTCTATGGCAGGAATGGCATGCACCTCTTCTTCTGCTGCCTACTCGAAACTGAAAAGGCATGCAATCAAATTAGTACTTCCGTTGGGGCTAAACTGCGGCCCTGGAGATGTGCCCCTGCGTCACCTGGAACATAACTGTGAAGCATAATTTATTAGTATGTATATTTTATTTTGGTGGTATGGTGTAAGCTAGGCGGTCAGTAAGGACAGCGGCCGTCTGTGTGTGTCGTGGGTGGGGTCATATCTACCCAGTGAGGAAATGAGTGTTGATGTTGTATGTGCGTGAGCCTGTTTGTAGAACTTTGTTGCTAAGTGTCGGAGGTGTTGTTAAATTATTTTTTTTGAAATGTTATTACCACTACCGCATTCTAGTGGTGTGTTGGTAAACTAACATGGCTGAGATGCTGCCTAAATGGCGAAAGTATTATTGTTTGTAAGGAAATTCTTCATTATAAGAATACGGTGGAAGAAATCGAAGCAGAATGAAACTAATACAGTACTAGTAACTGTATATTTAATTGAATCAAACGTAGTAAAAGCCACTACTTAATGAAATTTTCAGCAGATGCGTTTTACACTTGGTCAGTGTTGGTTTAACTGGGACGGTGGCGTAGCCAGAACGATTATTTATTTTTGGAGGGGAGGGAGGTCATGACCCAGGTGGTTAAGAGAGTGGAATCCTCCCGAGGGAATGTTTAACATTTCTATCTCAAGAAATTATATTTTATGCTAATTTAGCAGTTGAAGTTACACATTTGTTAGGTCGTCAGGAAGCTGTTTTGCTAAAAGCCTCCGTTTTATTGCTGGTTTTTTATTTTTTTTGTTAAAATTATTTGGTTTGGGGGGCACGTGCCCTTCTAGGGATATAACTGTGGCAATTAAGGAGAGGCGTGTGACGTTCACGGTGTTCTATTTGGCGAGTATAGCAAAATCATCGATATTGCGAGAAGAATTATACGTTTTTATTGAAAAAGCAGAAAAAATAATAAAACTTGGTGCTCCAAAGTGACGTCACAACATTCACAAAAGCTTATATCCTCTGAGACTATATTATTGTATGTTACAGTATAGCTACAAGTATCCAGTTAGGAGTGGTTTGGTTATATAACAACACTAACGTTTGCCAACCGAGGTTAACTTGAGATTTTTTGTTTGCTGTCATAAAGTTTCGTTTGACCAGAAAGTGAGTTCAGATGTATATGTTATCTTAAACATTTATATTTATTGAGGCGCCAGTCTCATTATTATTTTTGTTAAGTTCCTGGGAACTCTCTCCATCATCAGGTATACATGTTGAGTTATAGATGACTTCAGGTTTAACTGAAATTACCAATACTTTTTCATACAGTCAGAGAGAAAGAAAACAAGAGAGTAAGAGAAGGAGAGGGAGGAGAGACTTGAGCTTACACGCGTGCTCTCGCACTCTCACACACACAGCCACCCACCCACCAACACACACACACACACACACACACACACACACACACACACAGTAGCGCCTTGGACGTGTCAACGATCAGAGCTAAACAAACTCCTAGGGAACTTATTACTCCAGTGTTTGCGGGTTTAAAACGATCGAAAATGATCCATGGCTGTAGTCCCATCCGTAACGTCGACTCCCTTAAAATGAACATTTAAAAAACAAACGTCACAATTTGTCGCAATTGTTGGTTTGAAGAGAGAAATACCGGTGTCACTGAACGAAGTTGTTGAGATATGGGTAAGAGAACACATTCATGCTGTCACAAAATTTCTCTTTTACACATTTTCACAAGCAGGTGGTGCTTAGAGGCCCATTATGGACGAATTTTAAATTAATATCTCTGGATGATACGTTTCTTGCAGAGGGAAGCGATGAGCATAGACATTTGTCGCTTAATACGACCTCGTTATACGAAAGGGTTTGCGTTTCTGTGCCTCCTAACAGATCTTTAAGTGACGTCATTTTTAGAGATTTGATACACTCGAAGAAACCATATCGGATCTGTTTACTGAGTTAGTCATGGCTGTAACTTTAAGACTGTAGATAGAACAGGAGCATAACGTTCCATTAGCAACTTTATTCTAAAATTCTAAAATGTATATAAATTGCTTTTTGTTAGAAATACCACTGTTGATTAAATGCAAAGGTTTTGGAAAGATTGGCTCTTTGTTGCCGGAAGTATTCTGACAGTGTATCATTGAAGGTCATGGTGGTAAGGATTGCGTGGTTAATCCTATTCTCGTAGCCTCATAGCCTCCTGAGGGAAACATCACCACGTAGTCATCATCTTGTTACATTTGCGTTGTCCTTGTGGGGGTTGTATGTAATACCGGAAGCATAGATATCCGGTTTGATGATGGAGGGACATGATCAAAGAAGTTTAAAGTGTTATTGCCTTTGACAGTGTCACTCTATTGATCTAAATATTATAAACAATGTCAACATTATGTATGACTATATCCTAACAGCGTTGTTTACGCTAAATGTCGTTTGGGAAACATGCTTAGGCTCCTAAAACACTAGATCGCTGAGTCCTTGCTGCCCTTTAACATGAGATCGTACAGGACTTTATTATAGTAGATCGCCGAGTCCTTGCTGCCCTTTAACATGAGATCGTATAGGACTTTATTACAGTAGATCGCCGAGTCCTTGCTGCCCTTTAACATGATATCGTATAGGACTTTATTACAGTAGATCGCCGAGTCCTTGCTGCCCTTTAACATGATATCGTACAGAACGTTATTACAGTAGATCGCCGAGTCCTTGCTGCCCTTTAACATGATATCGTATAGGACTTTATTACACTAGATCGCCGAGTCCTTGCTGCCCTTTAACATGAGATCGTACAGGACTTTATTACACTAGATCGCCGGGTCCTTGCTGCCCTTTAACATGAGTTCGTACAGAACGTTATTACAGTAGATCGCCGAGTCCTTGCTGCCCTTTAACATGATATCGTATAGGACTTTATTACACTAGATCGCCGAGTCCTTGCTGCCCTTTAACATGATATCGTACAGAACGTTATTACAGTAGATCGCCGAGTCCTTGCTGCCCTTTAACATGATATCGTATAGGACTTTATTACACTAGATCGCCGGGTCCTTGCTGCCCTTTAACATGATATCGTATAGGACTTTATTACAGTAGATCGCCGAGTCCTTGCTGCCCTTTAACATGATATCGTACAGAACGTTATTACAGTAGATCGCCGAGTCCTTGCTGCCCTTTAACATGATATCGTATAGGACTTTATTACACTAGATCGCCGAGTCCTTGCTGCCCTTTAACATGATATCGTACAGAACGTTATTACAGTAGATCGCCGGGTCCTTGCTGCCCTTTAACATGAGATCGTATAGGACTTTATTACACTAGATCGCCGAGTCCTTGCTGCCCTTTAACATGAGATCGTACAGGACTTTATTACAGTAGATCGCCGAGTCCTTGCTGCCCTTTAACATGAGATCGTACAGGACTTTATTACAGTAGATCGCCGGGTCCTTGCTGCCCTTTAACATGAGATCGTATAGGACTTTATTACACTAGATCGCCGAGTCCTTGCTGCCCTTTAACATGAGATCGTACAGGACTTTATTACAGTAGATCGCCGAGTCCTTGCTGCCCTTTAACATGAGATCGTACAGGACTTTATTACAGTAGATCGCCGAGTCCTTGCTGCCCTTTAACATGAGATCGTATAGGACTTTATTACAGTAGATCGCCGAGTCCTTGCTGCCCTTTAACATGATATCGTACAGAACGTTATTACAGTAGATCGCCGAGTCCTTGCTGCCCTTTAACAAGAGATCGTACAGGACTTTATTATAGTAGATCGCCGGGTCCTTGCTGCCCTTTAACATGAGATCGTACAGGACTTTATTACAGTAGATCGCCGAGTCCTTGCTGCCCTTTAACATGAGATCGTATAGGACTTTATTACAGTAGATCGCCGAGTCCTTGCTGCCCTTTAACATGATATCGTACAGGACTTTATTACAGTAGATCGCCGAGTCCTTGCTGATCTTTAACATGAGATCGTACAGGACTTTATTACAGTAGATCGCCGAGTCCTTGCTGCCCTTTAACATGATATCGTACAGGACTTTATTACAGTAGATCGCCGAGTCCTTGCTGCCCTTTAACATGAGATCGTACAGAACTTTATTACAGTAGATCGCCGAGTCCTTGCTGCCCTTTAACATGATATCGTACAGGACTTTATTACAGTAGATCGCCGAGTCCTTGCTGCCCTTTAACATGAGATCGTACAGGACTTTATTACAGTAGATCGCCGAGTCCTTGCTGCCCTTTAACATGATATCGTACAGGACTTTATTACAGTAGATCGCCGAGTCCTTGCTGCCCTTTAACATGAGATCGTACAGGACTTTATTACAGTAGATCGCCGAGTCCTTGCTGCCCTTTAACATGATATCGTACAGGACTTTATTACAGTAGATCGCCGAGTCCTTGCTGCCCTTTAACATGAGATCGTACAGGACTTTATTACAGTAGATCGCCGGGTCCTTGCTGCCCTTTAACATGAGATCGTATAGGACTTTATTACACTAGATCGCCGAGTCCTTGCTGCCCTTTAACATGAGATCGTACAGGACTTTATTACAGTAGATCGCCGAGTCCTTGCTGCCCTTTAACATGAGTTCGTACAGAACTTTATTACACTAGATCGCCGGGTCCTTGCTGCCCTTTAACATGAGTTCGTACAGAACTTTATTACACTAGATCGCCGGGTCCTTGCTGCCCTTTAACATGAGATCGTACAGGACTTTATTACAGTAGATCGCCGGGTCCTTGCTGCCCTTTAACATGAGATCGTATAGGACTTTATTACACTAGATCGCCGAGTCCTTGCTGCCCTTTAACATGAGATCGTACAGGACTTTATTACAGTAGATCGCCGAGTCCTTGCTGCCCTTTAACATGAGTTCGTACAGAACTTTATTACAGTAGATCGCCGAGTCCTTGCTGCCCTTTAACATGAGTTCGTACAGAACTTTATTACAGTAGATCGCCGAGTCCTTGCTGCCCTTTAACATGAGTTCGTACAGAACTTTATTACACTAGATCGCCGGGTCCTTGCTGCCCTTTAACATGAGTTCGTACAGAATTTTATTACACTAGATCGCCGGGTCCTTGCTGCCCTTTAACATGAGATCGTACAGGACTTTATTACAGTAGATCGCCGGGTCCTTGCTGCCCTTTAACATGAGATCGTATAGGACTTTATTACACTAGATCGCCGAGTCCTTGCTGCCCTTTAACATGAGATCGTACAGGACTTTATTACAGTAGATCGCCGAGTCCTTGCTGCCCTTTAACATGAGATCGTACAGGACTTTATTACAGTAGATCGCCGGGTCCTTGCTGCCCTTTAACATGAGATCGTATAGGACTTTATTACACTAGATCGCCGAGTCCTTGCTGCCCTTTAACGTGAGATCGTACAGGACTTTATTACAGTAGATCGCCGAGTCCTTGCTGCCCTTTAACATGAGATCGTACAGGACTTTATTACAGTAGATCGCCGAGTCCTTGCTGCCCTTTAACATGAGATCGTACAGGACTTTATTACAGTAGATCGCCGAGTCCTTGCTGCCCTTTAACATAAGATCGTATAGGACTTTATTACAGTAGATCGCCGAGTCCTTGCTGCCCTTTAACATGAGATCGTATAGGACTTTATTACAGTAGATCGCCGAGTCCTTGCTGCCCTTTAACATGAGTTCGTACAGAACTTTAATACACTAGATCGCCGAGTCCTTGCTGCCCTTTAACATGAGATCGTACAGGACTTTATTACAGTAGATCGCCGAGTCCTTGCTGCCCTTTAACATGAGATCGTACAGGACTTTATTACAGTAGATCGCCGAGTCCTTGCTGCCCTTTAACATGAGATCGTATAGGACTTTATTACACTAGATCGCCGAGTCCTTGCTGCCCTTTAACATGAGATCGTACAGGACTTTATTACAGTAGATCGCCGAGTCCTTGCTGCCCTTTAGCATGAGATCGTATAGGACTTTATTACACTAGATCGCCGAGTTCTTGCTGACCTTTAGCATGAGATCGTATAGGACTTTATTACACTAGATCGCCGAGTCCTTGCTGCCCTTTAACATGAGATCGTACAGGACTTTATTACAGTAGATCGCCGAGTCCTTGCTGCCCTTTAACATGAGATCGTACAGGACTTTATTACACTAGATCGCCGAGTCCTTGCTGCCCTTTAACATGAGATCGTACAGGACTTTATTACAGTAGATCGCCGAGTCCTTGCTGCCCCTTAACATGAGATCGTACAGGACTTTATTACAGTAGATCGCCGAGTCCTTGCTGCCCTTTAACATGAGATCGTATAGGACTTTATTACAGTAGATCGCCGAGTCCTTGCTGCCCTTTAACATGATATCGTACAGGACTTTATTACAGTAGATCGCCGAGTCCTTGCTGCCCTTTAACATGAGATCGTACAGGACTTTATTACAGTAGATCGCCGAGTCCTTGCTGCCCTTTAGCATGAGATCGTATAGGACTTTATTACACTAGATCGCCGAGTCCTTGCTGACCTTTAGCATGAGATCGTACAGAACTTTATTACAGTAGATCGCCGAGTCCTTGCTGCCCTTTAACATGAGATCGTACAGGACTTTATTACACTAGATCGCCGAGTCCTTGCTGCCCTTTAACATGAGATCGTACAGGACTTTATTATAGTAGATCGCCGGGTCCTTGCTGCCCTTTAACATGAGATCGTACAGGACTTTATTATAGTAGATCGCCGGGTCCTTGCTGCCCTTTAACATGAGATCGTACAGGACTTTATTATAGTAGATCGCCGGGTCCTTGCTGCCCTTTAACATGAGATCGTACAGACTTTATTATAGTAGATCGCCGGGTCCTTGCTGCCCTTTAACATGAGATCGTACAGGACTTTATTATAGTAGATCGCCGGGTCCTTGCTGCCCTTTAACATGAGATCGTACAGGACTTTATTATAGTAGATCGCCGGGTCCTTGCTGCCCTTTAACATGAGATCGTACAGGACTTTATTATAGTAGATCGCCGGGTCCTTGCTGCCCTTTAACATGAGATCGTACAGGACTTTATTACACTAGATCGCCGAGTCCTTGCTGCCCTTTAACATGAGATCGTACAGGACTTTATTATAGTAGATCGCCGGGTCCTTGCTGCCCTTTAACATGAGATCGTACAGGACTTTATTATAGTAGATCGCCGAGTCCTTGCTGCCCTTTAACACGAGATCGTACAGAACTTTATTACAGTAGATCGCCGAGTCCTTGCTGCCCTTTAACATGAGATCGTACAGGACTTTATTACACTAGATCGCCGAGTCCTTGCTGCCCTTTAACAAGAGATCGTACAGGACTTTATTATAGTAGATCGCCGGGTCCTTGCTGCCCTTTAACATGAGATCGTACAGGACTTTATTACAGTAGATCGCCGAGTCCTTGCTGCCCTTTAACATGAGATCGTACAGGACTTTATTACAGTAGATCGCCGAGTCCTTGCTGCCCTTTAACATGATATCGTACAGGACTTTATTACAGTAGATCGCCGAGTCCTTGCTGCCCTTTAACATGAGATCGTACAGGACTTTATTACAGTAGATCGCCGAGTCCTTGCTGCCCTTTAACATGATATCGTACAGGACTTTATTACAGTAGATCGCCGAGTCCTTGCTGCCCTTTAACATGTAATCGTACAGGACTTTATTACAGTAGATCGCCGGGTCCTTGCTGCCCTTTAACATGAGATCGTATAGGACTTTATTACACTAGATCGCCGAGTCCTTGCTGCCCTTTAACATGAGATCGTACAGGACTTTATTACAGTAGATCGCCGAGTCCTTGCTGCCCTTTAACATGAGTTCGTACAAAACTTTATTACACTAGATCGCCGGGTCCTTGCTGCCCTTTAACATGAGTTCGTACAGAACTTTATTACACTAGATCGCCGGGTCCTTGCTGCCCTTTAACATGAGATCGTACAGGACTTTATTACAGTAGATCGCCGGGTCCTTGCTGCCCTTTAACATGAGATCGTATAGGACTTTATTACACTAGATCGCCGAGTCCTTGCTGCCCTTTAACATGAGATCGTACAGGACTTTATTACAGTAGATCGCCGAGTCCTTGCTGCCCTTTAACATGAGTTCGTACAGAACTTTATTACAGTAGATCGCCGAGTCCTTGCTGCCCTTTAACATGAGTTCGTACAGAACTTTATTACAGTAGATCGCCGAGTCCTTGCTGCCCTTTAACATGAGTTCGTACAGAACTTTATTACACTAGATCGCCGGGTCCTTGCTGCCCTTTAACATGAGTTCGTACAGAACTTTATTACACTAGATCGCCGGGTCCTTGCTGCCCTTTAACATGAGTTCGTACAGAACTTTAATACACTAGATAGCCGAGTCCTTGCTGCCCTTTAACATGAGATCGTGCAGGACTTTATTACAGTAGATCGCCGAGTCCTTTCTGGCCTTAAACATAAGATCATACATGATTTTATCAGGCAATCCTTCTGGTTTAAAGTTGCATCTTTGGCACCATTACAACAGGTCTATACAATCGTCTTTATTGTTTTCTCTTTAAACGGTGCAGATACAGTGCCATCCTTCAGGACGTCTGGTCACCTTTCAAGCAATCCTTCTGGTTTAAAGTTGCATCTTTGGCACCATTACGACAGGTCTATACAATCGTCTTTATTGTTTTCTCTTTAAACGGTGCAGATACAGTGCCATCCTTCAGGACGTCTGGTCACCTTTCAGGTAATCCTTCTGGTTTATAGTGGCATCTTTGGCACCATTACGACAGGTCTATACAATCGTCTTTATTGTTTTCTCTTTAAACGGTGCAGATACAGTGCCATCCTTCAGGATGTCTGGTCACCCTTCAGGTAATCCTTCTGGTTTATAGTGGCATCTTTGGCACCATTACAACTGGTCTATATAATCGTCTTTATTGTTTTCTCTTTAAACGGTGCAGATACAGTGCCATCCTTCAGGACGTCTGGTCACCCTTCAGGTAATCCTTCTGGTTTATAGTGGCATCTTTGGCACCATTATAACTGGTCTATTTAATCGTCTTTATTGTTTTCTCTTTAAACGGTGCAGATACAGTGCCATCCTTCAGGACGTCTGGTCACCCTTCAGGTAATCCTTCTGGTTTATAGTGGCATCTTTGGCACCATTACAACTGGTCTATATAATCGTCTTTATTGTTTTCTCTTTAAACGGTGCAGATACAGTGCCATCCTTCAGGACGTCTGGTCACCCTTCAGGTAATCCTTCTGGTTTATAGTGGCATCTTTGGCACCATTACAACTGGTCTATATAATCGTCTTTATTGTTTTCTCTTTAAACGGTGCAGATACAGTGCCATCCTTCAGGACGTCTGGTCACCCTTCAGGTAATCCTTCTGGTTTATAGTGGCATCTTTGGCACCATTACAACTGGTCTATATAATCGTCTTTATTGTTTTCTCTTTAAACGGTGCAGATACAGTGCCATCCTTCAGGACGTCTGGTCACCCTTCAGGTAATCCTTCTGGTTTATAGTGGCATCTTTGGCACCATTACAACTGGTCTATATAATCGTCTTTATTGTTTTCTCTTTAAACGGTGCAGATACAGTGCCATCCTTCAGGACGTCTGGTCACCCTTCAGGTAATCCTTCTGGTTTATAGTGGCATCTTTGGCACCATTACAACTGGTCTATATAATCGTCTTTATTGTTTTCTCTTTAAACGGTGCAGATACAGTGCCATCCTTCAGGACGTCTGGTCACCCTTCAGGTAATCCTTCTGGTTTATAGTGGCATCTTTGGCACCATTACAACTGGTCTATATAATCGTCTTTATTGTTTTCTCTTTAAACGGTGCAGATACAGTGCCATCCTTCAGGACGTCTGGTCACCCTTCAGGTAATCCTTCTGGTTTATAGTGGCATCTTTGGCACCATTACAACTGGTCTATATAATCGTCTTTATTGTTTTCTCTTTAAACGGTGCAGATACAGTGCCATCCTTCAGGACGTCTGGCCACCCTTCAGGTAATCCTTCTGGTTTATAGTGGCATCTTTGGCACCATTACAACTGGTCTATATAATCGTCTTTATTGTTTTCTCTTTAAACGGTGCAGATACAGTGCCACCCTTCAGGACGTCTGGTCACCCTTCAGGTAATCCTTCTGGTTTATAGTGGCATCTTTGGCACAATTACAACTGGTCTATATAATCGTCTTTATTGTTTTCTCTTTAAACGGTGCAGATACAGTGCCATCCTTCAGGACGTCTGGCCACCCTTCAGGTAATCCTTCTGGTTTATAGTGGCATCTTTGGCACCATTACAACTGGTCTATATAATCGTCTTTATTGTTTTCTCTTTAAACGGTGCAGATACAGTGCCATCCTTCATGACGTCTGGCCACCCTTCAGGTAATCCTTCTGGTTTATAGTGGCATCTTTGGCACCATTACAACTGGTCTATATAATCGTCTTTATTGTTTTCTCTTTAAACGGTGCAGATACAGTGCCATCCTTCAGGACGTCTGGTCACCCTTCAGGTAATCCTTCTGGTTTATACTGGCATCTTTGGCACCATTACAACTGGTCTATATAATCGTCTTTATTGTTTTCTCTTTAAACGGTGCAGATACAGTGCCATCCTTCAGGACGTCTGGTCACCCTTCAGGTAATCCTTCTGGTTTATAGTGGCATCTTTGGCACCATTACAACTGGTCTATATAATCGTCTTTATTGTTTTCTCTTTAAACGGTGCAGATACAGTGCCATCCTTCAGGACGTCTGGTCACCCTTCAGGTAATCCTTCTGGTTTATAGTGGCATCTTTGGCACCATTACAACTGGTCTATATAATCGTCTTTATTGTTTTCTCTTTAAACGGTGCAGATACAGTGCCATCCTTCAGGACGTCTGGTCACCCTTCAGGTAATCCTTCTGGTTTATAGTGGCATCTTTGGCACCATTACAACTGGTCTATATAATCGTCTTTATTGTTTTCTCTTTAAACGGTGCAGATACAGTGCCATCCTTCAGGACGTCTGGTCACCCTTCAGGTAATCCTTCTGGTTTATAGTGGCATCTTTGGCACCATTACAACTGGTCTATATAATCGTCTTTATTGTTTTCTCTTTAAACGGTGCAGATACAGTGCCATCCTTCAGGATGTCTGGTCACCCTTCAGGTAATCTTTCTGGTTTATAGTGGCATCTTTGACACCATTACAACTGGTCTATATAATCGTCTTTATTGTTTTCTCTTTAAACGGTGCAGATACAGTGCCATCCTTCAGGATGTCTGGTCACCCTTCAGGTAATCCTTCTGGTTTATAGTGGCATCTTTGGCACCATTACAACTGGTCTATATAATCGTCTTTATTGTTTTCTCTTTAAACGGTGCAGATACAGTGCCATCCTTCAGGACGTCTGGTCACCCTTCAGGTAATCCTTCTGGTTTATAGTGGCATCTTTGGCACCATTACAACTGGTCTATATAATCGTCTTTATTGTTTTCTCTTTAAACGGTGCAGATACAGTGCCATCCTTCAGGACGTCTGGTCACCCTTCAGGTAATCCTTCTGGTTTATAGTGGCATCTTTGGCACCATTACAACTGGTCTATATAATCGTCTTTATTGTTTTCTCTTTAAACGGTGCAGATACAGTGCCATCCTTCAGGACGTCTGGTCACCCTTCAGGTAATCCTTCTGGTTTATAGTGGCATCTTTGGCACCATTACAACTGGTCTATATAATCGTCTTTATTGTTTTCTCTTTAAACGGTGCAGATACAGTGCCATCCTTCAGGACGTCTGGCCACCCTTCAGGTAATCCTTCTGGTTTATAGTGGCATCTTTGGCACCATTACAACTGGTCTATATAATCGTCTTTATTGTTTTCTCTTTAAACGGTGCAGATACAGTGCCACCCTTCAGGACGTCTGGTCACCCTTCAGGTAATCCTTCTGGTTTATAGTGGCATCTTTGGCACAATTACAACTGGTCTATATAATCGTCTTTATTGTTTTCTCTTTAAACGGTGCAGATACAGTGCCATCCTTCAGG
Source organism: Prosapia bicincta (assembly GCA_036971475.1). NCBI lineage: Eukaryota > Metazoa > Arthropoda > Insecta > Hemiptera > Cercopidae > Prosapia > Prosapia bicincta. Next base: position 36,431,431 of record JBAIZL010000007.1, read on the forward strand.
ACGTCTGGCCACCCTTCAGGTAATCCTTCTGGTTTATAGTGGCATCTTTGGCACCATTACAACTGGTCTATATAATCGTCTTTATTGTTTTCTCTTTAAACGGTGCAGATACAGTGCCATCCTTCATGACGTCTGGCCACCCTTCAGGTAATCCTTCTGGTTTATAGTGGCATCTTTGGCACCATTACAACTGGTCTATATAATCGTCTTTATTGTTTTCTCTTTAAACGGTGCAGATACAGTGCCATCCTTCAGGACGTCTGGTCACCCTTCAGGTAATCCTTCTGGTTTATACTGGCATCTTTGGCACCATTACAACTGGTCTATATAATCGTCTTTATTGTTTTCTCTTTAAACGGTGCAGATACAGTGCCATCCTTCAGGACGTCTGGTCACCCTTCAGGTAATCCTTCTGGTTTATAGTGGCATTTTTGGCACCATTACAACTGGTCTATATAATCGTCTTTATTGTTTTCTCTTTAAACGGTGCAGATACAGTGCCATCCTTCAGGACGTCTGGTCACCCTTCAGGTAATCCTTCTGGTTTATAGTGGCATCTTTGACACGATTACAACTGGTCTATATAATCGTCTTTATTGTTTTCTCTTTAAACGGTGCAGATACAGTGCCATCCTTCAGGATGTCTGGTCACCCTTCAGGTAATCCTTCTGGTTTATAGTGGCATCTTTGGCACCATTACAACTGGTCTATATAATCGTCTTTATTGTTTTCTCTTTAAACGGTGCAGATACAGTGCCATCCTTCAGGACGTCTGGTCATCCTTCAGGTAATCCTTCTGGTTTATAGTGGCATCTTTGACACCATTACAACTGGTCTATATAATCGTCTTTATTGTTTTCTCTTTAAACGGTGCAGATACAGTGCCATCCTTCAGGATGTCTGGTCACCCTTCAGGTAATCCTTCTGGTTTATAGTGGCATCTTTGGCACCATTACAACTGGTCTATATAATCGTCTTTATTGTTTTCTCTTTAAACGGTGCAGATACAGTGCCATCCTTCAGGACGTCTGGTCACCCTTCAGGTAATCCTTCTGGTTTATAGTGGCATCTTTGGCACCATTACAACTGGTCTATATAATCGTCTTTATTGTTTTCTCTTTAAACGGTGCAGATACAGTGCCATCCTTCAGGACGTCTGGTCACCCTTCAGGTAATCCTTCTGGTTTATAGTGGCATCTTTGGCACCATTACAACTGGTCTATATAATCGTCTTTATTGTTTTCTCTTTAAACGGTGCAGATACAGTGCCATCCTTCAGGACGTCTGGTCACCCTTCAGGTAATCCTTCTGGTTTATAGTGGCATCTTTGGCACCATTACAACTGGTCTATATAATCGTCTTTATTGTTTTCTCTTTAAACGGTGCAGATACAGTGCCATCCTTCAGGACGTCTGGTCACCCTTCAGGTAATCCTTCTGGTTTATAGTGGCATCTTTGGCACCATTACAACTGGTCTATATAATCGTCTTTATTGTTTTCTCTTTAAACGGTGCAGATACAGTGCCATCCTTCAGGACGTCTGGTCACCCTTCAGGTAATCCTTCTGGTTTATAGTGGCATCTTTGGCACCATTACAACTGGTCTATATAATCGTCTTTATTGTTTTCTCTTTAAACGGTGCAGATACAGTGCCATCCTTCAGGATGTCTGGTCACCCTTCAGGTAATCTTTCTGGTTTATAGTGGCATCTTTGACACCATTACAACTGGTCTATATAATCGTCTTTATTGTTTTCTCTTTAAACGGTGCAGATACAGTGCCATCCTTCAGGATGTCTGGTCACCCTTCAGGTAATCCTTCTGGTTTATAGTGGCATCTTTGGCACCATTACAACTGGTCTATATAATCGTCTTTATTGTTTTCTCTTTAAACGGTGCAGATACAGTGCCATCCTTCAGGACGTCTGGTCACCCTTCAGGTAATCCTTCTGGTTTATAGTGGCATCTTTGGCACCATTACAACTGGTCTATATAATCGTCTTTATTGTTTTCTCTTTAAACGGTGCAGATACAGTGCCATCCTTCAGGACGTCTGGTCACCCTTCAGGTAATCCTTCTGGTTTATAGTGGCATCTTTGGCACCATTACAACTGGTCTATATAATCGTCTTTATTGTTTTCTCTTTAAACGGTGCAGATACAGTGCCATCCTTCAGGACGTCTGGTCACCCTTCAGGTAATCCTTCTGGTTTATAGTGGCATCTTTGGCACCATTACAACTGGTCTATATAATCGTCTTTATTGTTTTCTCTTTAAACGGTGCAGATACAGTGCCATCCTTCAGGACGTCTGGTCACCCTTCAGGTAATCCTTCTGGTTTATAGTGGCATCTTTGGCACCATTACAACTGGTCTATATAATCGTCTTTATTGTTTTCTCTTTAAACGGTGCAGATACAGTGCCATCCTTCAGGACGTCTGGTCACCCTTCAGGTAATCCTTCTGGTTTATAGTGGCATCTTTGGCACCATTACAACTGGTCTATATAATCGTCTTTATTGTTTTCTCTTTAAACGGTGCAGATACAGTGCCATCCTTCAGGACGTCTGGTCACCCTTCAGGTAATCCTTCTGGTTTATAGTGGCATCTTTGGCAACCTTCTGAGTAAAGGTCATTTTTAGGTTTTATGGATATTTTTGTTTGTGTATGGTTTAGAGTATATTTTGTGTTGTACAATTAGTGTTTACAGTGTGTTAAACTAAAAGATTTCTTTGAACGGAATTATCGGATTGTTTCTTTGTTTCAATATTGTTAGAATGAAAAGGTTCAGGGGTTTGAATAGATCCAGTGAAGGTACCTTAAACACCCTAAGCTGTTGTAACATTTAGATGCAATGAGCACATTACGTCCTTACTTCCATTCCAGATGGAAGTATTTCCAACTAGGCTATCACGCTCACAGTGAATGAACTACGAAAAATCTTTGAATCTGTTTCCATCATTTCTGTAATTAATATAAGGTTTCGAAATGTTCTTCACTAACTTTCTCTTTTCTTTCAAAGATGATTCATAAACGTTTGTTGTTGGTTTAATTAATGTTTGATCTGTGAGCGCGCCGTTGTGGGGTCCGAGACCACCGCGGTGTGTTTGCGAAACCGGGCATAAATAATCTTTCCGATGCACTTAATTGTTTACAGCCGCACTTGTCATATTTCACCATCCAAGTGCATTCTTGGTTTAGGCTGGGGTAGAACGTGCATTGTGCTCTGGTCACCTGTGGAATAATCTTTCCGATGCACTTAATTGTTTACAGCCGCACTTGTCATATTTCACCATCCAAGTGCATTCTTGGTTTAGGCTGGGGTAGAACATGCATTGTGCTCTGGTCACCTGTGGAAACTTTATGTGTTTGCATCAGCTGTCCATTTCTTTTTACTGACTATTTTGCGTGAAACTAGTGATAGATGATGAAAAGAAAAGGGAACTAGTGGCATAGGCGAGTAAGTTCTTCCTTTCCTTTGTCTTTTTTTGTAGGTTTTAGGCGACACCCGGTTGCCTATCATCGTTTACGAAGAATAGGAACAGAGTGTAAATGGTGGTGAGATTAAGTCAGTAGAGTATACATCAGAGATATTATTGCGCGTGACAGGTTAAGTACATAATGAACCTTTCTTTAGGGGTCAAAGAGTTTTATTACCTTACATCCCGGTAATAAAAGAATAAGAAGTGTAAATGGAATATTGTTAGGAAGAAAAGATAAAACTATCCCCTGGTAATATGGAGGACAGTTATGGTACCTTATGGACAGAGGAATATATTAAGGATAGTACAATATAAACAATACAAAATTAAATTGTCATCCTCATTCAGGCCTACAAATATCATAGACAGAATTAACATCTACATCATAAAAATTCACAACAAAATTAACTTAAATTTAATTAAATTTTTTTGATGTAGATGTTAATTATGTCTATTATTAATAGACGACAATTTAGTCGTCAAACGTACCCAGATTCTTAATTTATATTCTTAACTTTAATTTATTGAGATTTTAGTTGTTTTGCTTTCTACTAGTTTCGGAACTCATGTTCCATTATCAGGGTTAAACTTATCCTACTTTTGATCGCATTATGACAACACAAAAAAAAATAATAAATACACGGTAACTACACTGCACGAATACACTACCGTATACTTGCTATACTGACGTAAGTGAAGTGCAGGAAGGACGCAACTATATAATCCTGTATTAACTTATTTAAACCTGTAAATTTTCATTTAAGAATTCATAACACATTCTACAAATCTTGTTCCTTAATAATTAGAATCAGCTTTAAGTTTCTGGTGTTCATCTCACATACATGTGGACTTCTGGCTGGCAACGCGAAGAAATAAATAAGTTATTGTTAGAAGTGATTAAGACGCGACTGGGCGGGGCCATGTGACACTTTGGCAAACTTTCACTGGCACACCCGAAAACTTGGGCGGAAAAATGCACAAAGCTTGCATCTGTCTGGTAAGTTGGAGACTTTAAGGCGGTTATAACGTGTGGTCAATCCAGCTCAGATCAATTTCTAAGACATGTTTATTTTGGGATTATTTTTTAAATAAACTTGACGATGTACTTTACGGAGTAGGTAGTGGACAGATACATCTACCTCGGTTGGGAGTAGGTTTACTTCAGATTAGCAAATATGCCTAGGAGAACATTAAGTACTTCTTTGTCACTTACCTAATTATATTTCTCCTCATTTAAAAGCGGGGTAAACACCACTTTATGACTGATAAATGTATTTCAGGCACGCGACTATTCATCTCCTTTGTAGGCGTTAATAGGTATACTGGCTGAATGCTTAGAAGTAGCCTACAAAACAAGTAAAAGCGGGGTAAACACCACTTTATGACTGATAAATGTATTTCAGGCACGCGACCCTTCATCTCCTTTGTAGGCGTTAATAGGTATACTGGCTGAATGCTTAGAAGTAGCCTACAAAACAAGTAAAAGCGGGGTAAACACCACTTTATGACTGATAAATGTATTTCAGGCACGCGACCCTTCATCTCCTTTGTAGGCGTTAATAGGTATACTGGCTGAATGCTTAGAAGTAGCCTACAAAACAAGTAAAAGCGGGGTAAACACCACTTTATGACTGATAAATGTATTTCAGGCACGCGACCCTTCATCTCCTTTGCAGGCGTTAATACGTATACTGGCTGAATGCTTAGAAGTAGCCTACAAAACAAGTAAAAGCGGGGTAAACACCACTTTATGACTGATAAATGTATTTCAGGCACGCGACCCTTCATCTCCTTTGTAGGCGTTAATAGGTATACTGGCTGAATGCTTAGAAGTAGCCTACAAAACAAGTAAAAGCGGGGTAAACACCACTTTATGACTGATAAATGTATTTCAGGCACGCGACCCTTCATCTCCTTTGTAGGCGTTAATAGGTATACTGGCTGAATGCTTAGAAGTAGCCTACAAAACAAGTAAAAGCGGGGTAAACACCACTTTATGACTGATAAATGTATTTCAGGCACGCGACCCTTCATCTCCTTTGTAGGCGTTAATAGGTATACTGGCTGAATGCTTAGAAGTAGCCTACAAAACAAGTAAAAGCGGGGTAAACACCACTTTATGACTGATAAATGTATTTCAGGCACGCGACCCTTCATCTCCTTTGCAGGCGTTAATAGGTATACTGGCTGAATGCTTAGAAGTAGCCTACAAAACAAGTAAAAGCGGGGTAAACACCACTTTATGACTGATAAATGTATTTCAGGCACGCGACCCTTCATCTCCTTTGCAGGCGTTAATAGGTATACTGGCTGAATGCTTAGAAGTAGCCTACAAAACAAGTAAAAGCGGGGTAAACACCACTTTATGACTGATAAATGTATTTCAGGCACGCGACCCTTCATCTCCTTTGTAGGCGTTAATAGGTATACTGGCTGAATGCTTAGAAGTAGCCTACAAAACAAGTAAAAGCGGGGTAAACACCACTTTATGACTGATAAATGTATTTCAGGCACGCGACCCTTCATCTCCTTTGTAGGCGTTAATAGGTATACTGGCTGAATGCTTAGAAGTAGCCTACAAAACAAGTAAAAGCGGGGTAAACACCACTTTATGACTGATAAATGTATTTCAGGCACGCGACCCTTCATCTCCTTTGTAGGCGTTAATAGGTATACTGGCTGAATGCTTAGAAGTAGCCTACAAAACAAGTAAAAGCGGGGTAAACACCACTTTATGACTGATAAATGTATTTCAGGCACGCGACCCTTCATCTCCTTTGTAGGCGTTAATAGGTATACTGGCTGAATGCTTAGAAGTAGCCTACAAAACAAGTAAAAGCGGGGTAAACACCACTTTATGACTGATAAATGTATTTCAGGCACGCGACCCTTCATCTCCTTTGTAGGCGTTAATAGGTATACTGGCTGAATGCTTAGAAGTAGCCTACAAAACAAGTAAAAGCGGGGTAAACACCACTTTATGACTGATAAATGTATTTCAGGCACGCGACCCTTCATCTCCTTTGTAGGCGTTAATAGGTATACTGGCTGAATGCTTAGAAGTAGCCTACAAAACAAGTAAAAGCGGGGTAAACACCACTTTATGACTGATAAATGTATTTCAGGCACGCGACCCTTCATCTCCTTTGTAGGCGTTAATAGGTATACTGGCTGAATGCTTAGAAGTAGCCTACAAAACAAGTAAAAGCGGGGTAAACACCACTTTATGACTGATAAATGTATTTCAGGCACGCGACCCTTCATCTCCTTTGTAGGCGTTAATAGGTATACTGGCTGAATGCTTAGAAGTAGCCTACAAAACAAGTAAAAGCGGGGTAAACACCACTTTATGACTGATAAATGTATTTCAGGCACGCGACCCTTCATCTCCTTTGTAGGCGTTAATAGGTATACTGGCTGAATGCTTAGAAGTAGCCTACAAAACAAGTAAAAGCGGGGTAAACACCACTTTATGACTGATAAATGTATTTCAGGCACGCGACCCTTCATCTCCTTTGTAGGCGTTAATAGGTATACTGGCTGAATGCTTAGAAGTAGCCTACAAAACAAGTAAAAGCGGGGTAAACACCACTTTATGACTGATAAATGTATTTCAGGCACGCGACCCTTCATCTCCTTTGTAGGCGTTAATAGGTATACTGGCTGAATGCTTAGAAGTAGCCTACAAAACAAGTAAAAGCGGGGTAAACACCACTTTATGACTGATAAATGTATTTCAGGCACGCGACCCTTCATCTCCTTTGTAGGCGTTAATAGGTATACTGGCTGAATGCTTAGAAGTAGCCTACAAAACAAGTAAAAGCGGGGTAAACACCACTTTATGACTGATAAATGTATTTCAGGCACGCGACCCTTCATCTCCTTTGTAGGCGTTAATAGGTATACTGGCTGAATGCTTAGAAGTAGCCTACAAAACAAGTAAAAGCGGGGTAAACACCACTTTATGACTGATAAATGTATTTCAGGCACGCGACCCTTCATCTCCTTTGTAGGCGTTAATAGGTATACTGGCTGAATGCTTAGAAGTAGCCTACAAAACAAGTAAAAGCGGGGTAAACACCACTTTATGACTGATAAATGTATTTCAGGCACGCGACCCTTCATCTCCTTTGTAGGCGTTAATAGGTATACTGGCTGAATGCTTAGAAGTAGCCTACAAAACAAGTAAAAGCGGGGTAAACACCACTTTATGACTGATAAATGTATTTCAGGCACGCGACCCTTCATCTCCTTTGTAGGCGTTAATAGGTATACTGGCTGAATGCTTAGAAGTAGCCTACAAAACAAGTAAAAGCGGGGTAAACACCACTTTATGACTGATAAATGTATTTCAGGCACGCGACCCTTCATCTCCTTTGTAGGCGTTAATAGGTATACTGGCTGAATGCTTAGAAGTAGCCTACAAAACAAGTAAAAGCGGGGTAAACACCACTTTATGACTGATAAATGTATTTCAGGCACGCGACCCTTCATCTCCTTTGTAGGCGTTAATAGGTATACTGGCTGAATGCTTAGAAGTAGCCTACAAAACAAGTAAAAGCGGGGTAAACACCACTTTATGACTGATAAATGTATTTCAGGCACGCGACCCTTCATCTCCTTTGTAGGCGTTAATAGGTATACTGGCTGAATGCTTAGAAGTAGCCTACAAAACAAGTAAAAGCGGGGTAAACACCACTTTATGACTGATAAATGTATTTCAGGCACGCGACCCTTCATCTCCTTTGTAGGCGTTAATAGGTATACTGGCTGAATGCTTAGAAGTAGCCTACAAAACAAGTAAAAGCGGGGTAAACACCACTTTATGACTGATAAATGTATTTCAGGCACGCGACCCTTCATCTCCTTTGTAGGCGTTAATAGGTATACTGGCTGAATGCTTAGAAGTAGCCTACAAAACAAGTAAAAGCGGGGTAAACACCACTTTATGACTGATAAATGTATTTCAGGCACGCGACCCTTCATCTCCTTTGTAGGCGTTAATAGGTATACTGGCTGAATGCTTAGAAGTAGCCTACAAAACAAGTAAAAGCGGGGTAAACACCACTTTATGACTGATAAATGTATTTCAGGCACGCGACCCTTCATCTCCTTTGTAGGCGTTAATAGGTATACTGGCTGAATGCTTAGAAGTAGCCTACAAAACAAGTAAAAGCGGGGTAAACACCACTTTATGACTGATAAATGTATTTCAGGCACGCGACCCTTCATCTCCTTTGTAGGCGTTAATAGGTATACTGGCTGAATGCTTAGAAGTAGCCTACAAAACAAGTAAAAGCGGGGTAAACACCACTTTATGACTGATAAATGTATTTCAGGCACGCGACCCTTCATCTCCTTTGTAGGCGTTAATAGGTATACTGGCTGAATGCTTAGAAGTAGCCTACAAAACAAGTAAAAGCGGGGTAAACACCACTTTATGACTGATAAATGTATTTCAGGCACGCGACCCTTCATCTCCTTTGTAGGCGTTAATAGGTATACTGGCTGAATGCTTAGAAGTAGCCTACAAAACAAGTAAAAGCGGGGTAAACACCACTTTATGACTGATAAATGTATTTCAGGCACGCGACCCTTCATCTCCTTTGTAGGCGTTAATAGGTATACTGGCTGAATGCTTAGAAGTAGCCTACAAAACAAGTAAAAGCGGGGTAAACACCACTTTATGACTGATAAATGTATTTCAGGCACGCGACCCTTCATCTCCTTTGTAGGCGTTAATAGGTATACTGGCTGAATGCTTAGAAGTAGCCTACAAAACAAGTAAAAGCGGGGTAAACACCACTTTATGACTGATAAATGTATTTCAGGCACGCGACCCTTCATCTCCTTTGTAGGCGTTAATAGGTATACTGGCTGAATGCTTAGAAGTAGCCTACAAAACAAGTAAAAGCGGGGTAAACACCACTTTATGACTGATAAATGTATTTCAGGCACGCGACCCTTCATCTCCTTTGTAGGCGTTAATAGGTATACTGGCTGAATGCTTAGAAGTAGCCTACAAAACAAGTAAAAGCGGGGTAAACACCACTTTATGACTGATAAATGTATTTCAGGCACGCGACCCTTCATCTCCTTTGTAGGCGTTAATAGGTATACTGGCTGAATGCTTAGAAGTAGCCTACAAAACAAGTAAAAGCGGGGTAAACACCACTTTATGACTGATAAATGTATTTCAGGCACGCGACCCTTCATCTCCTTTGTAGGCGTTAATAGGTATACTGGCTGAATGCTTAGAAGTAGCCTACAAAACAAGTAAAAGCGGGGTAAACACCACTTTATGACTGATAAATGTATTTCAGGCACGCGACCCTTCATCTCCTTTGTAGGCGTTAATAGGTATACTGGCTGAATGCTTAGAAGTAGCCTACAAAACAAGTAAAAGCGGGGTAAACACCACTTTATGACTGATAAATGTATTTCAGGCACGCGACCCTTCATCTCCTTTGTAGGCGTTAATAGGTATACTGGCTGAATGCTTAGAAGTAGCCTACAAAACAAGTAAAAGCGGGGTAAACACCACTTTATGACTGATAAATGTATTTCAGGCACGCGACCCTTCATCTCCTTTGTAGGCGTTAATAGGTATACTGGCTGAATGCTTAGAAGTAGCCTACAAAACAAGTAAAAGCGGGGTAAACACCACTTTATGACTGATAAATGTATTTCAGGCACGCGACCCTTCATCTCCTTTGTAGGCGTTAATAGGTATACTGGCTGAATGCTTAGAAGTAGCCTACAAAACAAGTAAAAGCGGGGTAAACACCACTTTATGACTGATAAATGTATTTCAGGCACGCGACCCTTCATCTCCTTTGTAGGCGTTAATAGGTATACTGGCTGAATGCTTAGAAGTAGCCTACAAAACAAGTAAAAGCGGGGTAAACACCACTTTATGACTGATAAATGTATTTCAGGCACGCGACCCTTCATCTCCTTTGTAGGCGTTAATAGGTATACTGGCTGAATGCTTAGAAGTAGCCTACAAAACAAGTAAAAGCGGGGTAAACACCACTTTATGACTGATAAATGTATTTCAGGCACGCGACCCTTCATCTCCTTTGTAGGCGTTAATAGGTATACTGGCTGAATGCTTAGAAGTAGCCTACAAAACAAGTAAAAGCGGGGTAAACACCACTTTATGACTGATAAATGTATTTCAGGCACGCGACCCTTCATCTCCTTTGTAGGCGTTAATAGGTATACTGGCTGAATGCTTAGAAGTAGCCTACAAAACAAGTAAAAGCGGGGTAAACACCACTTTATGACTGATAAATGTATTTCAGGCACGCGACCCTTCATCTCCTTTGTAGGCGTTAATAGGTATACTGGCTGAATGCTTAGAAGTAGCCTACAAAACAAGTAAAAGCGGGGTAAACACCACTTTATGACTGATAAATGTATTTCAGGCACGCGACCCTTCATCTCCTTTGTAGGCGTTAATAGGTATACTGGCTGAATGCTTAGAAGTAGCCTACAAAACAAGTAAAAGCGGGGTAAACACCACTTTATGACTGATAAATGTATTTCAGGCACGCGACCCTTCATCTCCTTTGTAGGCGTTAATAGGTATACTGGCTGAATGCTTAGAAGTAGCCTACAAAACAAGTAAAAGCGGGGTAAACACCACTTTATGACTGATAAATGTATTTCAGGCACGCGACCCTTCATCTCCTTTGTAGGCGTTAATAGGTATACTGGCTGAATGCTTAGAAGTAGCCTACAAAACAAGTAAAAGCGGGGTAAACACCACTTTATGACTGATAAATGTATTTCAGGCACGCGACCCTTCATCTCCTTTGTAGGCGTTAATAGGTATACTGGCTGAATGCTTAGAAGTAGCCTACAAAACAAGTAAAAGCGGGGTAAACACCACTTTATGACTGATAAATGTATTTCAGGCACGCGACCCTTCATCTCCTTTGTAGGCGTTAATAGGTATACTGGCTGAATGCTTAGAAGTAGCCTACAAAACAAGTAAAAGCGGGGTAAACACCACTTTATGACTGATAAATGTATTTCAGGCACGCGACCCTTCATCTCCTTTGTAGGCGTTAATAGGTATACTGGCTGAATGCTTAGAAGTAGCCTACAAAACAAGTAAAAGCGGGGTAAACACCACTTTATGACTGATAAATGTATTTCAGGCACGCGACCCTTCATCTCCTTTGTAGGCGTTAATAGGTATACTGGCTGAATGCTTAGAAGTAGCCTACAAAACAAGTAAAAGCGGGGTAAACACCACTTTATGACTGATAAATGTATTTCAGGCACGCGACCCTTCATCTCCTTTGTAGGCGTTAATAGGTATACTGGCTGAATGCTTAGAAGTAGCCTACAAAACAAGTAAAAGCGGGGTAAACACCACTTTATGACTGATAAATGTATTTCAGGCACGCGACCCTTCATCTCCTTTGTAGGCGTTAATAGGTATACTGGCTGAATGCTTAGAAGTAGCCTACAAAACAAGTAAAAGCGGGGTAAACACCACTTTATGACTGATAAATGTATTTCAGGCACGCGACCCTTCATCTCCTTTGTAGGCGTTAATAGGTATACTGGCTGAATGCTTAGAAGTAGCCTACAAAACAAGTAAAAGCGGGGTAAACACCACTTTATGACTGATAAATGTATTTCAGGCACGCGACCCTTCATCTCCTTTGTAGGCGTTAATAGGTATACTGGCTGAATGCTTAGAAGTAGCCTACAAAACAAGTAAAAGCGGGGTAAACACCACTTTATGACTGATAAATGTATTTCAGGCACGCGACCCTTCATCTCCTTTGTAGGCGTTAATAGGTATACTGGCTGAATGCTTAGAAGTAGCCTACAAAACAAGTAAAAGCGGGGTAAACACCACTTTATGACTGATAAATGTATTTCAGGCACGCGGCCCTTCATCTCCTTTGTAGGCGTTAATAGGTATACTGGCTGAATGCTTAGAAGTAGCCTACAAAACAAGTAAAAGCGGGGTAAACACCACTTTATGACTGATAAATGTATTTCAGGCACGCGACCCTTCATCTCCTTTGTAGGCGTTAATAGGTATACTGGCTGAATGCTTAGAAGTAGCCTACAAAACAAGTAAAAGCGGGGTAAACACCACTTTATGACTGATAAATGTATTTCAGGCACGCGACCCTTCATCTCCTTTGTAGGCGTTAATAGGTATACTGGCTGAATGCTTAGAAGTAGCCTACAAAACAAGTAAAAGCGGGGTAAACACCACTTTATGACTGATAAATGTATTTCAGGCACGCGACCCTTCATCTCCTTTGTAGGCGTTAATAGGTATACTGGCTGAATGCTTAGAAGTAGCCTACAAAACAAGTAAAAGCGGGGTAAACACCACTTTATGACTGATAAATGTATTTCAGGCACGCGACCCTTCATCTCCTTTGTAGGCGTTAATAGGTATACTGGCTGAATGCTTAGAAGTAGCCTACAAAACAAGTAAAAGCGGGGTAAACACCACTTTATGACTGATAAATGTATTTCAGGCACGCGACCCTTCATCTCCTTTGTAGGCGTTAATAGGTATACTGGCTGAATGCTTAGAAGTAGCCTACAAAACAAGTAAAAGCGGGGTAAACACCACTTTATGACTGATAAATGTATTTCAGGCACGCGACCCTTCATCTCCTTTGTAGGCGTTAATAGGTATACTGGCTGAATGCTTAGAAGTAGCCTACAAAACAAGTAAAAGCGGGGTAAACACCACTTTATGACTGATAAATGTATTTCAGGCACGCGACCCTTCATCTCCTTTGTAGGCGTTAATAGGTATACTGGCTGAATGCTTAGAAGTAGCCTACAAAACAAGTAAAAGCGGGGTAAACACCACTTTATGACTGATAAATGTATTTCAGGCACGCGACCCTTCATCTCCTTTGTAGGCGTTAATAGGTATACTGGCTGAATGCTTAGAAGTAGCCTACAAAACAAGTAAAAGCGGGGTAAACACCACTTTATGACTGATAAATGTATTTCAGGCACGCGACCCTTCATCTCCTTTGTAGGCGTTAATAGGTATACTGGCTGAATGCTTAGAAGTAGCCTACAAAACAAGTAAAAGCGGGGTAAACACCACTTTATGACTGATAAATGTATTTCAGGCACGCGACCCTTCATCTCCTTTGTAGGCGTTAATAGGTATACTGGCTGAATGCTTAGAAGTAGCCTACAAAACAAGTAAAAGCGGGGTAAACACCACTTTATGACTGATAAATGTATTTCAGGCACGCGACCCTTCATCTCCTTTGTAGGCGTTAATAGGTATACTGGCTGAATGCTTAGAAGTAGCCTACAAAACAAGTAAAAGCGGGGTAAACACCACTTTATGACTGATAAATGTATTTCAGGCACGCGACCCTTCATCTCCTTTGTAGGCGTTAATAGGTATACTGGCTGAATGCTTAGAAGTAGCCTACAAAACAAGTAAAAGCGGGGTAAACACCACTTTATGACTGATAAATGTATTTCAGGCACGCGACCCTTCATCTCCTTTGTAGGCGTTAATAGGTATACTGGCTGAATGCTTAGAAGTAGCCTACAAAACAAGTAAAAGCGGGGTAAACACCACTTTATGACTGATAAATGTATTTCAGGCACGCGACCCTTCATCTCCTTTGTAGGCGTTAATAGGTATACTGGCTGAATGCTTAGAAGTAGCCTACAAAACAAGTAAAAGCGGGGTAAACACCACTTTATGACTGATAAATGTATTTCAGGCACGCGACCCTTCATCTCCTTTGTAGGCGTTAATAGGTATACTGGCTGAATGCTTAGAAGTAGCCTACAAAACAAGTAAAAGCGGGGTAAACACCACTTTATGACTGATAAATGTATTTCAGGCACGCGACCCTTCATCTCCTTTGTAGGCGTTAATAGGTATACTGGCTGAATGCTTAGAAGTAGCCTACAAAACAAGTAAAAGCGGGGTAAACACCACTTTATGACTGATAAATGTATTTCAGGCACGCGACCCTTCATCTCCTTTGTAGGCGTTAATAGGTATACTGGCTGAATGCTTAGAAGTAGCCTACAAAACAAGTAAAAGCGGGGTAAACACCACTTTATGACTGATAAATGTATTTCAGGCACGCGACCCTTCATCTCCTTTGTAGGCGTTAATAGGTATACTGGCTGAATGCTTAGAAGTAGCCTACAAAACAAGTAAAAGCGGGGGTAAACACCACTTTATGACTGATAAATGTATTTCAGGCACGCGACCCTTCATCTCCTTTGTAGGCGTTAATAGGTATACTGGCTGAATGCTTAGAAGTAGCCTACAAAACAAGTAAAAGCGGGGTAAACACCACTTTATGACTGATAAATGTATTTCAGGCACGCGACCCTTCATCTCCTTTGTAGGCGTTAATAGGTATACTGGCTGAATGCTTAGAAGTAGCCTACAAAACAAGTAAAAGCGGGGTAAACACCACTTTATGACTGATAAATGTATTTCAGGCACGCGACCCTTCATCTCCTTTGTAGGCGTTAATAGGTATACTGGCTGAATGCTTAGAAGTAGCCTACAAAACAAGTAAAAGCGGGGTAAACACCACTTTATGACTGATAAATGTATTTCAGGCACGCGACCCTTCATCTCCTTTGTAGGCGTTAATAGGTATACTGGCTGAATGCTTAGAAGTAGCCTACAAAACAAGTAAAAGCGGGGTAAACACCACTTTATGACTGATAAATGTATTTCAGGCACGCGACCCTTCATCTCCTTTGTAGGCGTTAATAGGTATACTGGCTGAATGCTTAGAAGTAGCCTACAAAACAAGTAAAAGCGGGGTAAACACCACTTTATGACTGATAAATGTATTTCAGGCACGCGACCCTTCATCTCCTTTGTAGGCGTTAATAGGTATACTGGCTGAATGCTTAGAAGTAGCCTACAAAACAAGTAAAAGCGGGGTAAACACCACTTTATGACTGATAAATGTATTTCAGGCACGCGACCCTTCATCTCCTTTGTAGGCGTTAATAGGTATACTGGCTGAATGCATAGAAGTAGCCTACAAAACAAGTAAAAGCGGGGTAAACACCACTTTATGACTGATAAATGTATTTCAGGCACGCGGCCCTTCATCTCCTTTGTAGGCGTTAATAGGTATACTGGCTGAATGCTTAGAAGTAGCCTACAAAACAAGTAAAAGCGGGGTAAACACCACTTTATGACTGATAAATGTATTTCAGGCACGCGACCCTTCATCTCCTTTGTAGGCGTTAATAGGTATACTGGCTGAATGCTTAGAAGTAGCCTACAAAACAAGTAAAAGCGGGGTAAACACCACTTTATGACTGATAAATGTATTTCAGGCACGCGACCCTTCATCTCCTTTGTAGGCGTTAATAGGTATACTGGCTGAATGCTTAGAAGTAGCCTACAAAACAAGTAAAAGCGGGGTAAACACCACTTTATGACTGATAAATGTATTTCAGGCACGCGACCCTTCATCTCCTTTGTAGGCGTTAATAGGTATACTGGCTGAATGCTTAGAAGTAGCCTACAAAACAAGTAAAAGCGGGGTAAACACCACTTTATGACTGATAAATGTATTTCAGGCACGCGACCCTTCATCTCCTTTGTAGGCGTTAATAGGTATACTGGCTGAATGCTTAGAAGTAGCCTACAAAACAAGTAAAAGCGGGGTAAACACCACTTTATGACTGATAAATGTATTTCAGGCACGCGACCCTTCATCTCCTTTGTAGGCGTTAATAGGTATACTGGCTGAATGCTTAGAAGTAGCCTACAAAACAAGTAAAAGCGGGGTAAACACCACTTTATGACTGATAAATGTATTTCAGGCACGCGACCCTTCATCTCCTTTGTAGGCGTTAATAGGTATACTGGCTGAATGCTTAGAAGTAGCCTACAAAACAAGTAAAAGCGGGGTAAACACCACTTTATGACTGATAAATGTATTTCAGGCACGCGGCCCTTCATCTCCTTTGTAGGCGTTAATAGGTATACTGGCTGAATGCATAGAAGTAGCCTACAAAACAAGTAAAAGCGGGGTAAACACCACTTTATGACTGATAAATGTATTTCAGGCACGCGGCCCTTCATCTCCTTTGTAGGCGTTAATAGGTATACTGGCTGAATGCTTAGAAGTAGCCTACAAAACAAGTAAAAGCGGGGTAAACACCACTTTATGACTGATAAATGTATTTCAGGCACGCGACCCTTCATCTCCTTTGTAGGCGTTAATAGGTATACTGGCTGAATGCTTAGAAGTAGCCTACAAAACAAGTAAAAGCGGGGTAAACACCACTTTATGACTGATAAATGTATTTCAGGCACGCGACCCTTCATCTCCTTTGTAGGCGTTAATAGGTATACTGGCTGAATGCTTAGAAGTAGCCTACAAAACAAGTAAAAGCGGGGTAAACACCACTTTATGACTGATAAATGTATTTCAGGCACGCGGCCCTTCATCTCCTTTGTAGGCGTTAATAGGTATACTGGCTGAATGCTTAGAAGTAGCCTACAAAACAAGTAAAAGCGGGGTAAACACCACTTTATGACTGATAAATGTATTTCAGGCACGCGACCCTTCATCTCCTTTGTAGGCGTTAATAGGTATACTGGCTGAATGCATAGAAGTAGCCTACAAAACAAGTAAAAGCGGGGTAAACACCACTTTATGACTGATAAATGTATTTCAGGCACGCGACCCTTCATCTCCTTTGTAGGCGTTAATAGGTATACTGGCTGAATGCTTAGAAGTAGCCTACAAAACAAGTAATTTTACTAAAGTAAATTACTACTTAAGTCAAAAAAAGAAAGCATTTATTTCAGTCTCCTATTATTTTATAGCTACAATGAATATAAATATGTGTAAGCATGTGCCAGAACAACAGTATTAAGTGGCAAAATAGAAAGCGAATTCCTTTCATATTGCTATTTATGTTTGTTATTATTTATATGCTTTTTTCCTCCTTTTCGCTTTCCTTTCGCATTGTCCGTTTGTGAAGCAAGGTTCGATATCGTTAAACCAGTTTGTTTATATTATTCTTGTCATTCATTTTTAAGCCTAGGGCGATATTTATGATATTGTGTGGTAACCATGGCAACAATTTATAGTTGTACAATGGAAGATTTCGGCGATACGCAGATGGGGGCAAAAAAATTCATATAGGTCTATATCTTTGAGAAATACATTTCTAGCTAAGGGAAAGTTGGTCAGTGCCAAAGAGCTAGAGACTTCGAAGACCCGCCCAAATTTTTATAATTTAATTATTGAATTGTTTCAAAAAACTGTAATAACATCAATTTTCATCCACTGTAAGTTAAACAAAAATGTATTTGAACTTGATTAGATGAATTAAAAACGTATTTTATTAACGATTGAAAAAGGAAAATTGTATATAAAACTATATATATATATATATATATATATATATATATATATATATGTCTTCTAGTTGTCTAGACAATAAAGTTTAGTCACGGATGTACCAGGACACGGAAATCTGTTATGCGTTTGTGAGTTTATCACGTGTTTATTCACCGTGACTTTAGTCGCTTATATATACTGTATATTTATTTATACTGTATCCTACGAGAAATGTATAGTATTTGAGGTATGATTCTAAAGCTTAATCAGTCAATGAGAAAGTTGGAGTTTGGTGCCCTCCGGGGCTTTAACACTAACTGCAGGCAGAATACTGGATCAGTCTAATTATAAAAAGATGAAGGATTAAAAAAACGTTTTATACTATTGCTGCTGAGCTGACACTTGGGCCTATCGTAGCCTCAGTAGCGAGAGGAGGTACGATGTCCCTATTGCAAACATTCGGCGGTTTGCCGACTCAGCGATTTAGGTTCCACTCTATGTAGGCACTTTAAACTCCCCAGAAAATTAGTGTTTTTGATCAAGGCGAGTCCAGTAATCGTTTAAATGCCATTTAGGCTGAAACCAGCAATAAACACTTCTCTGTGACCCTGTTGAGGCTTTGTGGTCCCTCCGATGGTAATAACTCCTGTACATCGTTCCTCGTGTATCTGCAAAAATTATGCGTGCTTTCTTGTGCCTAAACACAAACAGGGTTGTAAAGGTTAGACCGAATCCATAGTCCCAGATATTTAGAACTTACATTTCGATGTATTTTAGGCCAGGATATTATTTTTCGGTCTCTTTGGAGAAAGAGCATTTTCAAAAGGGAGCCTAAGATAACCTAATCTACGAAAAAACCAGGCGGAAGCTCAATAGAAATAAAAATTTCAAGGCGATTTTGAAAAGGGAAACGAGCCTAATAATTCTAAGATAGGTAAGAAATACTATTTAAGTAAACGGGGAAAAGGTAGACAGAAATGTTAGACAGGATCTAAAGCCACATTTACGTTTTATTAGTGCATTGCTTTGGTAGCTACATGGCAGACATACAACGTTGATTACAAATTATGAACTAAGAATTCAATTTTTTAAACAGTTTAACTAACCAGGTTTTTTTTTATACAGAGTACAGTAGCGTAATGATAAATAAATAATAATAGCCCTTGCTACAAATAATATTTGTAGCAAGGGTTATTGTTATTTATTTAAACAGGTTTCCCTGTCTCCAATCACACACGAACTATTTATCGCAGGCTTCAAATATTTTATGTTTGTTGCATGTTTGAATGTGTGTAGTGCATACATTTTGTCCAACTCATCAACAGAAGCTGCTTGTTAACCACACAGATACATAGCATTTATTAAGTCACAGATACAAGAACATATCTATGATTAGCTAAACAAAGCTATTTATCTGCGTATTGTAAACTAGGGTTGTAAATTCAATTACCGGCGCTGATGTATGCAACTTGTAGACGACACCTGTGTTGCCGGTTGCAGAACAAAACGGGACTTGCAGGTTTCATAGGCTTGTTATCCAAGAGATTAATTTATATCTAAAGTATATTTTCAAAAACTTTTCGGAGTTTTTTTCAGTTTGTCGATTATATTGTTTAGATTTGTTTGTATTTTTTTAAAATAATTTAATTAAATCTCGTTACTTATTCAGTTTTCTTGGCGAGGTTCTTCTTCAAAACAGTTAATTAAATTCTTCTTTTATCTGCATCAATATTTACAACCTATATTTCAATCCAATACCATATTTCAATCTATTATCTTATATGAAGTACCGATAAGCCAAGGAATGTGACATTTCTGCACTTTTAGGAGTTTATTGCAGTTTCAGACAGTTAAGGTATTGTAACAGGTTGCGCATTGGGAGATATGTAACTGGTGCTGAGATATATCAGTGAATATATTTACAACCATTGAACCTATTATCTTATATGAAGTACCGATAAGCCAAGGAATATGACATTTCTGCACTTTTAGGAGTTTATTGCAGTTTCAGACAGTTAAGTGTAACAGGTTGCGCATTGGGAGATATGTAACTGGTGCTGAGATATATCAGTGAATATATTCACAACCATTGAATCTTTTATCTTATATGAAGTACCGATAAGCCAAGGAATGTGACATTTCTGCACTTTTAGGAGTTTATTGCAGTTTCAGACAGTTAAGGTATTGTAACAGGTTGCGCATTGGGAGATATGTAACTGGTGCTGAGATATATCAGTGAATATATTTACAACCATTGAATCTATTATCTTATATGAAGTACCGATAAGCCAAGGAATGTGACATTTCTGCACTTTTAGGAGTTTATTGCAGTTTCAGACAGTTAAGGTATTGTAACAGGTTGCGCATTGGGAGATATGTAACTGGTGCTGAGATATATCAGTGAATATATTTACAACCATTGAATCTATTATCTTATATGAAGTACCGATAAGCCAAGGAATGTGACATTTCTGCACTTTTAGGAGTTTATTGCAGTTTCAGACAGTTAAGTGTAACAGGTTGCGCATAGGGAGATATGTAACTGGTGCTGAGATATATCAGTGAATATATTCACAACCATTGAATCTTTTATCTTATATGAAGTACCGATAAGCCAAGGAATGTGACATTTCTGCACTTTTAGGAGTTTATTGCAGTTTCAGACAGTTAAGTGTAACAGGTTGCGCATAGGGAGATATGTAACTGGTGCTGAGATATATCAGTGAATATATTTACAACCATTGAATCTATTATCTTATATGAAGTACCGATAAGCCAAGGAATGTGACATTTCAGCACTTTTAGGAGTTTATTGCAGTTTCAGACAGTTAAGGTATTGTAACAGGTTGCGCAGGGAGATATGTAACTGGTGCTGAGATATATCAGTGAATATATTTACAACCATTGAATCTATTATCTTATATGAAGTACCGATAAGCCAAGGAATGTGACACTTCTGCACTTTTAGGAGTTTATTGCAGTTTCAGACAGTTAAGGTATTGTAACAGGTTGCGCATTGGGAGATATGTAACTGGTGCTGAGATATATCAGTGAATATATTTACAACCATTGAATCTATTATCTTATATGAAGTACCGATAAGCCAAGGAATGTGACACTTCTGCACTTTTAGGAGTTTATTGCAGTTTCAGACAGTTAAGGTATTGTAACAGGTTGCGCAGGGAGATATGTAACTGGTGCTGAGATATATCAGTGAATATATTTACAACCATTGAATCTATTATCTTATATGAAGTACCGATAAGCCAAGGAATGTGACATTTCTGCACTTTTAGGAGTTTATTGCAGTTTCAGACAGTAAAGGTATTGTAACAGGTTGTGCAGGGAGATATGTAACTGGTGCTGAGATATATCAGTGAATATATTTACAACCATTGAATCTATTATCTTATATGAAGTACCGATAAGCCAAGGAATGTGACATTTCTGCACTTTTAGGAGTTTATTGCAGTTTCAGACAGTTAAGGTATTGTAACAGGTTGCGCAGGGAGATATGTAACTGGTGCTGAGATATATCAGTGAATATATTTACAACCATTGAATCTATTATCTTATATGAAGTACCGATAAGCCAAGGAATGTGACATTTCAGCACTTTTAGGAGTTTATTGCAGTTTCAGACAGTTAAGGTATTGTAACAGGTTGCGCAGGGAGATATGTAACTGGTGCTGAGATATATCAGTGAATATATTTACAACCATTGAATCTATTATCTTATATGAAGTACCGATAAGCCAAGGAATGTGACACTTCTGCACTTTTAGGAGTTTATTGCAGTTTCAGACAGTTAAGGTATTGTAACAGGTTGCGCAGGGAGATATGTAACTGGTGCTGAGATATATCAGTGAATATATTTACAACCATTGAATCTATTATCTTATATGAAGTACCGATAAGCCAAGGAATGTGACATTTCTGCACTTTTAGGAGTTTATTGCAGTTTCAGACAGTAAAGGTATTGTAACAGGTTGTGCAGGGAGATATGTAACTGGTGCTGAGATATATCAGTGAATATATTCACAACCATTGAATCTATTATCTTATATGAAGTACCGATAAGCCAAGGAATGTGACATTTCTGCACTTTTAGGAGTTTATTGCAGTTTCAGACAGTTAAGGTATTGTAACAGGTTGCGCAGGGAGATATGTAACTGGTGCTGAGATATATCAGTGAATATATTCACAACCATTGAATCTTTTATCTTATATGAAGTACCGATAAGCCAAGGAATGTGACATTTCTGCACTTTTAGGAGTTTATTGCAGTTTCAGACAGTTAAGGTATTGTAACAGGTTGCGCAGGGAGATATGTAACTGGTGCTGAGATATATCAGTGAATATATTTACAACCATTGAACCTATTATCTTATATGAAGTACCGATAAGCCAAGGAATGTGACATTTCTGCACTTTTAGGAGTTTATTGCAGTTTCAGACAGTAAAGGTATTGTAACAGGTTGTGCAGGGATATATGTAACTGGTGCTGAGATATATCAGTGAATATATTTACAACCATTGAATCTATTATCTTATATGAAGTACCGATAAGCCAAGGAATGTGACATTTCTGCACTTTTAGGAGTTTATTGCAGTTTCAGACAGTAAAGGTATTGTAACAGGTTGTGCAGGGAGATATGTAACTGGTGCTGAGATATATCAGTGAATATATTTACAACCATTGAATCTATTATCTTATATGAAGTACCGATAAGCCAAGGAATGTGACATTTCTGCACTTTTAGGAGTTTATTGCAGTTTCAGACAGTAAAGGTATTGTAACAGGTTGTGCAGGGAGATATGTAACTGGTGCTGAGATATATCAGTGAATATATTTACAACCATTGAATCTTTTATCTTATATTATCGTAGGACTAGCCGCACCTACGAGGGATTTGGCGTCCCTCGCGGTACCCTAGCCTAACACTACACCACTCACAAAGCATACCCACACACACACGCACGCACATGCACATTCACTAACATCTTCACTTAGGGAATTTGACTGGTCAGAACCGTTGCGCGTTGGGAGTGCTTAATAGTCCAGAGCTTGACAAACTCTGGGCTGGGACGCTGATGTGAGCTTGCTCTGCCGAAGACGTATGCGCGGTTGCTGTCCGCTAGCCACTTCGGTCCTTGGTCAGGGAGTGTCCGCGGTGCACAGATGTCGGAGCTTGTGCACAGTATTACGAGTTCTCGACTGATGCCCAACCAGTCGAGCTAAGGAGAATACTATAGGCTCCAGAGTTCTGGAGATTGGAAATGATCGCAAGTGATCCAAGGGTGTACCCGTTCCTATAGTCTCGCCCGTAACGCCAGACACGATGGTTGGCTAAAAGCATTCTATGGATCCTAAAACTAAGTCAAATTCACCTGATGAGCCTAAATGTGACGATTTGAGAAAGAAGTTGATGGTGGCAACGGCACAAGCATTGCCATCGCCCAAATATTTGATAATTTCTAGTGCCGAAGATGGAAAGGATTTGTCCAGGGTTTCTCCGTTTCTTATAAATAAATCAATTACTGCCTGTGCTGGAAGTCCTGTCTCATCTATCAAAAAATTAAGAAATGGGACACTGCTTGTTGCTACTAGTAGTGAAAAACAGACCAGATCTCTTTTGAAAACGACTTCCTTCTTTGACCAAGTCAAGGTGTCTGTGACTCCCCATAGATAGTTGAATTTCTCTAAGGGGGTCATTACATGTAGGGACCTGATGGACGTCCCAATAAATGAAATCAAGGCTGAACTCTCGTCACAGTCTGTCACGGATGTTGTTGTTATTATGAAATCTGAAAAAGGTGAGAAAATTAAAACAGGCTCTTTCATACTTACTTTTGGGAAACCAGAGATTCCAGAATATATTAATGCAGGTTATCAAAGGCTGTCAGTGAGGCCTTACGTAGCTAACCCTCGGCGATGCTTCAAGTGTCAGCGTTTTGGGCACATTAGTTCTGCGTGTTCTAAACAGGGTGTATGCGGCAAGTGTAGCATGGAAGGTCATGATGAAAAAGATTGCGGCAACCCCCCGAAGTGCGCTAAATGTGGGGGCGATCATCCGGCGCGATCTTACAACTGTCCTCACTTTAAAGAGGAGAAAGGAATTCTTGGCATTATTGCTAACCAGAAGATATCATTTGCTGAAGCTAAGAAGATCTTTAAAGCTTCCCAACCAAATGTTGTCAATAGAACTTATGCTGCTTCCGCGAGCGCTACGAAGTCGTCCTGTGCCAACTGCGCAGACCTTACCGGAAAAATTGAAGCCCTTACTGAGCAGGTTGCACGCCTTCAGTCTTTAGTGACAAATGGACCTTCAGTAAGTGTAGTACAACCAGCGACTACGCCGAGTAATCTGCTAGTACGTAGCAAATCAGACGATACAGGCATTCCTGCACAGGTATCTCTCCATAAAGGAAAGACATTTAAAACAATTAATAGGTCTGAAAGCGTTAAGTCCGTAACATCAGAGGGTAGGAAGAATAAATCAAATTTTGATATTTTAAAAAAGAATGCCCCAATTAAAGTGGGGGGAAAAAAGCAAAGGCCAAAGGAGGGGACCATTCCATCTCACCTCCTGAGCATACAAATTCCTCGAGTTCCACCACTGCAATAGCGGTGATGGAATCCGATGATACATTGCCTGAAGCGTCTCCTGACGTTCCAGGTAAATTAACATTTAATGCCAACAATGAGAGCCAAGTCAATCCTTTTCACTAAGCCAAGGAATGTGACATTTCTGCACTTTTAGGAGTTTATTGCAGTTTCAGACAGTTAAGTGTAACAGGTTGCGCATAGGGAGATATGTAACTGGTGCTGAGATATATCAGTGAATATATTTACAACCATTGAATCTATTATCTTATATGAAGTACCGATAAGCCAAGGAATGTGACATTTCTGCACTTTTAGGAGTTTATTGCAGTTTCAGACAGTTAAGTGTAACAGGTTGCGCATAGGGAGATATGTAACTGGTGCTGAGATATATCAGTGAATATATTTACAACCATTGAATCTATTATCTTATATGAAGTACCGATAAGCCAAGGAATGTGACATTTCTGCACTTTTAGGAGTTTATTGCAGTTTCAGACAGTTAAGTGTAACAGGTTGCGCATAGGGAGATATGTAACTGGTGCTGAGATATATCAGTGAATATATTTACAACCATTGAATCTATTATCTTATATGAAGTACCGATAAGCCAAGGAATGTGACATTTCAGCACTTTTAGGAGTTTATTGCAGTTTCAGACAGTTAAGTGTAACAGGTTGCGCATAGGGAGATATGTAACTGGTGCTGAGATATATCAGTGAATATATTTACAACCATTGAATCTATTATCTTATATGAAGTACCGATAAGCCAAGGAATGTGACATTTCTGCACTTTTAGGAGTTTATTGCAGTTTCAGACAGTTAAGTGTAACAGGTTGCGCATAGGGAGATATGTAACTGGTGCTGAGATATATCAGTGAATATATTTACAAAGTAACATGCTACTTGTAATAAGCTTTAAAGTTTAACCTTCATTTTATCAAATTCATGAGAATGTCATTACCTCCCTTGGCTTCTCACTGCCTCATACTATCTCTTTGGCCCTTTTTACTATTCTTTCATTCCTTTTTAACATTATTCAATTGCAATAGTCGGTTTTAAACCGTAAAAAGACCCCATGGACGAGAAATAATATCAGCGGTATGATGTTTGCGTATGAAAATATTTTCTTAAAATATATTAAAAGCGTTGAAGAATTTTTCGGGATCTGAATAAAGACTTGTCTAGCTGATTAGGAGATATTTAAGGGTAAATGCTAGACAGGTCTTAAGTATAATAGATTTTGGGAACTAAGGTAAATATTTCGTAGTCCAAACACATTATTTTTTACTATTAAATTAACTTTATTTATATTTATTGAATATAGTAGGGCTGGGTACGGACACTTAGAAACTTTTACTTTTATCCCGGGATGTGTTAGCGCCAACACTTCGAAACCTGACTCAAGAAATTTCTGGTAACCCCAGCAACAGATGTTTGCCCCCACTATTGAGGGATAGGAAAAATCTTTTGTTTCTGCCACTTGCATAGTAATTTATTCAACACACCTGTTAATCCTACTTTACCAGTGACGTCATAACTTTCTCATTAGCGTGGTCGCCACAAGATACGTCTCTCAGTGTACTTCGATATTTTCATATTACTTCTCTTCCTCATAGCTACGTTGTGCACTTAATAAATCTGATATAGTAATTCTAACTAAGGGGCAAGTTGGAACCCTCGGCTAGGAGGTTTATTTCATATAAACCTCCCTCCTACGCGATACCAAAATCCCCTCCTATTCCAAATGAGAGGGAATCATTGTGTCATTTCTTTCTTTACTTCTATTTAATGTCATCTACCTATTCTTATCTTTCGACATACATTGGGATGTAAGGAATAGACAAGCCTACTTCTTTATGACCTCATTAGACAGTAGGATACTAGAAGCAGATCCTCCACATCCTGTGCAGTAATCCTTGCTATATCCTCAACTAGCAGTCCTTACCCTAAATATACCTATACTTACAATCCTTTCCTATCCTTCTTACAGATAATAGTCATACTTGCGACAGAAAGCTAACCCACGGATAGGCCTACTTCTTTATGACCCCGTTAGACAGTAGGATACTAGAAGCAGATCCTCCACATCCTGTGCAGTAATCCTTGCTATATCCTCAACTAGCAGTCCTTACCCTAAATATACCTATACTTACAATCCTTTCCTATCCTTCTTACAGATAATAGTCATACTTGCGATAGAAAGCTAACCCACGGATAGGCCTATTTCTTTATGACCCCGTTAGACAGTAGGATACTAGAAGCAGATCCTCCACATCCTGTGCAGTAATCCTTGCTATATCCTCAACTAGCAGTCTTTACCCTAAATATACCTATACTTACAATCCTTTCCTATCCTTCTTACAGATAATAGTCATACTTGCGACAGAAAGCTAACCCACGGATAGGCCTACTTCTTTATGAACCCGTTAGACAGTAGGATACTAGAAGCAGATCCTCCACATCCTATGCAGTAATCCTTGCTATATCCTCAACTAGCAGTCCTTACCCTAAATATACCCATACTTACAATCCTTTCCTATCCTTCTTACAGATAATAGTCATACTTGCGATAGAAAGCTAACCCACGGATAGGCCTACTTCTTTATGACCCCGTTAGACAGTAGGATACTATAAGCAGATCCTCCACATCCTGTGCAGTAATCCTTGCTATATCCTCAACTAGCAGTCATTACCCTAAATATACCTATACTTACAATCCTTTCCTATCCTTCTTACAGATAATAGTCATACTTGCGATAGAAAGCTAACCCACGGATAGGCCTACTTCTTTATGACCCCGTTAGACAGTAGGATACTAGAAGCAGATCCTCCACATCCTGTGCAGTAATCCTTGCTATATCCTCAACTAGCAGTCCTTACCCTAAATATACCTATACTTACAATCCTTTCCTATCCTTCTTACAGATAATAGTCATACTTGCGATAGAAAGCTAACCCACGGATAGGCCTACTTCTTTATGACCCCGTTAGACAGTAGGATACTATAAGCAGATCCTCCACATCCTGTGCAGTAATCCTTGCTATATCCTCAACTAGCAGTCCTTACCCTAAATATACCTATACTTACAATCCTTTCCTATCCTTCTTACAGATAATAGTCATACTTGCGATAGAAAGCTAACCCACGGATAGGCCTACTTCTTTATGACCCCGTTAGACAGTAGGATACTATAAGCAGATCCTCCACATCCTGTGCAGTAATCCTTGCTATATCCTCAACTAGCAGTCCTTACCCTAAATATACCTATACTTACAATCCTTTCCTATCCTTCTTACAGATAATAGTCATACTTGCGATAGAAAGCTAACCCACGGATAGGCCTACTTCTTTATGACCCCGTTAGACAGTAGGATACTAGAAGCAGATCCTCCACATCCTGTGCAGTAATCCTTGCTATATCCTCAACTAGCAGTCCTTACCCTAAATATACCTATACTTACAATCCTTTCCTATCCTTCTTACAGATAATAGTCATACTTGCGATAGAAAGCTAACCCACGGATAGGCCTACTTCTTTATGACCCCGTTAGACAGTAGGATACTATAAGCAGATCCTCCACATCCTGTGCAGTAATCCTTGCTATATCCTCAACTAGCAGTCCTTACCCTAAATATACCTATACTTACAATCCTTTCCTATCCTTCTTACAGATAATAGTCATACTTGCGATAGAAAGCTAACCCACGGATAGGCCTACTTCTTTATGACCCCGTTAGACAGTAGGATACTAGAAGCAGATCCTCCACATCCTGTGCAGTAATCCTTGCTATATCCTCAACTAGCAGTCCTTACCCTAAATATACCTATACTTACAATCCTTTCCTATCCTTCTTACAGATAATAGTCATACTTGCGATAGAAAGCTAACCCACGGATAGGCCTACTTCTTTATGACCCCGTTAGACAGTAGGATACTATAAGCAGATCCTCCACATCCTGTGCAGTAATCCTTGCTATATCCTCAACTAGCAGTCCTTACCCTAAATATACCTATACTTACAATCCTTTCCTATCCTTCTTACAGATAATAGTCATACTTGCGATAGAAAGCTAACCCACGGATAGGCCTACTTCTTTATGACCCCGTTAGACAGTAGGATACTATAAGCAGATCCTCCACATCCTGTGCAGTAATCCTTGCTATATCCTCAACTAGCAGTCCTTACCCTAAATATACCTATACTTACAATCCTTTCCTATCCTTCTTACAGATAATAGTCATACTTGCGATAGAAAGCTAACCCACGGATAGGCCTACTTCTTTATGACCCCGTTAGACAGTAGGATACTAGAAGCAGATCCTCCACATCCTGTGCAGTAATCCTTGCTATATCCTCAACTAGCAGTCCTTACCCTAAATATACCTATACTTACAATCCTTTCCTATCCTTCTTACAGATAATAGTCATACTTGCGATAGAAAGCTAACCCACGGATAGGCCTACTTCTTTATGACCCCGTTAGACAGTAGGATACTATAAGCAGATCCTCCACATCCTATGCAGTAATCCTTGCTATATCCTCAACTAGCAGTCCTTACCCTAAATATACCTATACTTACAATCCTTTCCTATCCTTCTTACAGATAATAGTCATACTTGCGGTAGAAAGCTAACCCACGGATAGGCCTACTTCTTTATGACCCCGTTAGACAGTAGGATACTATAAGCAGATCCTCCACATCCTGTGCAGTAATCCTTGCTATATCCTCAACTAGCAGTCCTTACCCTAAATATACCTATACTTACAATCCTTTCCTATCCTTCTTACAGATAATAGTCATACTTGCGATAGAAAGCTAACCCACGGATAGGCCTACTTCTTTATGACCCCGTTAGACAGTAGGATACTATAAGCAGATCCTCCACATCCTGTGCAGTAATCCTTGCTATATCCTCAACTAGCAGTCCTTACCCTAAATATACCTATACTTACAATCTTTTCCTATCCTTCTTACAGATAATAGTCATACTTGCGATAGAAAGCTAACCCACGGATAGGCCTACTTCTTTATGACCCCGTTAGACAGTAGGATACTATAAGCAGATCCTCCACATCCTGTGCAGTAATCCTTGCTATATCCTCAACTAGCAGTCCTTACCCTAAATATACCTATACTTACAATCCTTTCCTATCCTTCTTACAGATAATAGTCATACTTGCGATAGAAAGCTAACCCACGGATAGGCCTACTTCTTTATGACCCCGTTAGACAGTAGGATACTATAAGCAGATCCTCCACATCCTGTGCAGTAATCCTTGCTATATCCTCAACTAGCAGTCCTTACCCTAAATATACCTATACTTACAATCCTTTCCTATCCTTCTTACAGATAATAGTCATACTTGCGATAGAAAGCTAACCCACGGATAGGCCTACTTCTTTATGACCCCGTTAGACAGTAGGATACTAGAAGCAGATCCTCCACATCCTGTGCAGTAATCCTTGCTATATCCTCAACTAGCAGTCCTTACCCTAAATATACCTATACTTACAATCCTTTCCTATCCTTCTTACAGATAATAGTCATACTTGCGGTAGAAAGCTAACCCACGGATAGGCCTACTTCTTTATGACCCCGTTAGACAGTAGGATACTATAAGCAGATCCTCCACATCCTGTGCAGTAATCCTTGCTATATCCTCAACTAGCAGTCCTTACCCTAAATATACCTATACTTACAATCCTTTCCTATCCTTCTTACAGATAATAGTCATACTTGCGATAGAAAGCTAACCCACGGATAGGCCTACTTCTTTATGACCCCGTTAGACAGTAGGATACTATAAGCAGATCCTCCACATCCTGTGCAGTAATCCTTGCTATATCCTCAACTAGCAGTCCTTACCCTAAATATACCTATACTTACAATCTTTTCCTATCCTTCTTACAGATAATAGTCATACTTGCGATAGAAAGCTAACCCACGGATAGGCCTACTTCTTTATGACCCCGTTAGACAGTAGGATACTATAAGCAGATCCTCCACATCCTGTGCAGTAATCCTTGCTATATCCTCAACTAGCAGTCCTTACCCTAAATATACCTATACTTACAATCCTTTCCTATCCTTCTTACAGATAATAGTCATACTTGCGATAGAAAGCTAACCCACGGATAGGCCTACTTCTTTATGACCCCGTTAGACAGTAGGATACTATAAGCAGATCCTCCACATCCTGTGCAGTAATCCTTGCTATATCCTCAACTAGCAGTCCTTACCCTAAATATACCTATACTTACAATCCTTTCCTATCCTTCTTACAGATAATAGTCATACTTGCGATAGAAAGCTAACCCACGGATAGGCCTACTTCTTTATGACCCCGTTAGACAGTAGGATACTAGAAGCAGATCCTCCACATCCTGTGCAGTAATCCTTGCTATATCCTCAACTAGCAGTCCTTACCCTAAATATACCTATACTTACAATCCTTTCCTATCCTTCTTACAGATAATAGTCATACTTGCGATAGAAAGCTAACCCACGGATAGGCCTACTTCTTTATGACCCCGTTTGACAGTAGGATACTATAAGCAGATCCTCCACATCCTATGCAGTAATCCTTGCTATATCCTCAACTAGCAGTCCTTACCCTAAATATACCTATACTTACAATCCTTTCCTATCCTTCTTACAGATAATAGTCATACTTGCGATAGAAAGCTAACCCACGGATAGGCCTACTTCTTTATGACCCCGTTAGACAGTAGGATACTAGAAGCAGATCCTCCACATCCTGTGCAGTAATCCTTGCTATATCCTCAACTAGCAGTCCTTACCCTAAATATACCTATACTTACAATCCTTTCCTATCCTTCTTACAGATAATAGTCATACTTGCGATAGAAAGCTAACCCACGGATAGGCCTACTTCTTTATGACCCCGTTAGACAGTAGGATACTATAAGCAGATCCTCCACATCCTGTGCAGTAATCCTTGCTACATCCTCAACTAGCAGTCCTTACCCTAAATATACCTATACTTACAATCCTTTCCTATCCTTCTTACAGATAATAGTCATACTTGCGGTAGAAAGCTAACCCACGGATAGGCCTACTTCTTTATGACCCCGTTAGACAGTAGGATACTATAAGCAGATCCTCCACATCCTGTGCAGTAATCCTTGCTATATCCTCAACTAGCAGTCCTTACCCTAAATATACCTATACTTACAATCCTTTCCTATCCTTCTTACAGATAATAGTCATACTTGCGATAGAAAGCTAACCCACGGATAGGCCTACTTCTTTATGACCCCGTTAGACAGTAGGATACTAGAAGCAGATCCTCCACATCCTGTGCAGTAATCCTTGCTATATCCTCAACTAGCAGTCCTTACCCTAAATATACCTATACTTACAATCCTTTCCTATCCTTCTTACAGATAATAGTCATACTTGCGATAGAAAGCTAACCCACGGATAGGCCTACTTCTTTATGACCCCGTTAGACAGTAGGATACTATAAGCAGATCCTCCACATCCTGTGCAGTAATCCTTGCTATATCCTCAACTAGCAGTCCTTACCCTAAATATACCTATACTTACAATCCTTTCCTATCCTTCTTACAGATAATAGTCATACTTGCGATAGAAAGCTAACCCACGGATAGGCCTACTTCTTTATGACCCCGTTAGACAATAGGATACTAGAAGCAGATCCTCCACATCCTTGCTATATCCTTACGCTGCTGGTGACTGTACCACAATACCTCCTGCCAAACACATTCTCCACTAATCTGATAATACAGCTGTAAAGAGAGCACGAGCTATAACGCCTCGATAGTATCGCTTCTACGGGAGCGCTCTCCTTCTTATTATATATATGTACAATGTTATATTATCTCTATAAATTACACCTCATTTGATACGAGACGCGGCCGAGTTGTGGATCTTCAAATAGAGAAATTATTGCGCTCTTAGGTTCGCTCTTGGGTTATTGATCCTTAATGGTTTTGTTTGAATCGCCGTAATATCACGACACAATTAGCGAACAATAAATAGTCTGGGGCTTTCATAGTGCCAGCCCAACCCGTCTTTGCCTTTTCTTCCGCGTCTGGTAGTTATATTCCTACATTGTCACGTGCACCATTGCAGCCATATGAGTAATAAAAACGTGTGAAATTCTTTTGAATGTTGAATAACTAAAATGCCTGTAACCTGAGACTCTGGAGTTCTATTTGTGCAATGTCCATCCGATGATAATTTCTATCGTATGTCAAACAATAAAGCTATGTTGTTCTTCACCTGCTTACTTTAATGAGTAAGTTTCAACTTGCCAATTCTTAATTACTATTTATACGCCAGCATAAATGGAAAAATATTGTTAATACAATAATTACTATCGCTAGTTATATGAGAGACGTGCTCCTTGTCATTATTGTCGTTGTGTGATATAAACATATGTGTTTTATAAAAGTAATGATAAGTAATTAATTACAGTATTTATCAATTATGCTACTTTCCCTTTATTAAGTGAAATGGTTTAGTAAAACGATGCTACAAAATTATAATAATTAATTCTGTTTTACAGTGCAATAATTAAAGTATATGAACAGCATTCTCATTGTAAAACTTATTATTTTTTTTAAAATTAAATGTTTAACCTAAAGACAAATTAATTTCATCATTAAGTTTTATTATTTATTTTAATATAATATTCCAATATATTCTCTAAATAAATAAATACAACAAGGGATGATGTGTAAACAGTTGGAAGCTTTGGTTTGTTGCTATGGGAACTGAAAAAACTTTTACTTGTTTTACTGTTACTTGAATATGAGTGGGGTTTAATTATGAAAAAATTATTTCACTCTCATAAAGTATAAAATAATTATAAAGGTGAAGAAGCATTTATTATCATGTAATTACACAAAGAAGGCGAGCAAAACTGATAAGAGAGTATTGAATATATTTATGTGTACTGAATACAAATACATACAACACCACTGAAATGAATAAAACTAATAATACGAGTATAGATAATAACAACACAAGTTTAATGATATAGTCAATATATATAAAATCTTAATATTGAGTATCTGAGTCGTAACCACAAGAATTATACTAACTTGGCATTGTGAGTAGGCGTTGTAATATGGGAAACGCGTAGGAAGGCTGTAGGCCTACATAAGTAGATACTAACTTGGCATTGTGAGTAGGCGTTGTAATATGGGAAACGCGTAGGAAGGCTGTAGGCCTACATAAGTAGATACTAACTTGGCATTGTGAGTAGGCGTTGTAATATGGGAAACGCGTAGGAAGGCTGTAGGCCTACATAAGTAGATACTAACTTGGCATTGTGAGTAGGCGTTGTAATATGGGAAACGCGTAGGAAGGCTGTAGGCCTACATAAGTAGATACTAACTTGGCATTGTGAGTAGGCGTTGTAATATGGGAAACGCGTAGGAAGGCTGTAGGCCTACATAAGTAGAAAATAATACAGTCATATGGCATGGTAATTATTTGCATTAAAATTGACCTCGGTTAATTTAAAATGTATTGTAAAATAATATAGCTAGGCCAATGTATTTATTTATAAGTGAGTGCATTGTTTAAATAAGTAATATGTAAAAACAACTGTTTAAAGTCAGTTCTTAACTAGGCCAGCCAATGGATATTTTGTTTTAGTTACTTTTCCTAAAATAATTACCATTAATATTAAATATGTGTATACATATGATATAATCACAATAATAAGTGGCAAAATAGAAAGTGAAATTCATAAAAATTAAATTCAATTAATGATTATTTCCAGGCCAAAATCCAATTTATGTCATCATCGCCAATCAAAAAATAATGCGTCAAAAAACTAAAGTTAAACTAAACTAAGTAATATAATATTACTAAAATAAATAACAAAGGTGTATTGGAACAAATAAACAAAAATAAATAATCAATTTCGTCCCACAAGTTAAATGAACCAAATAACTATATTGCATACCTCGCCCCTTTTGTAAAATGCCCCTTATATGATTAAAATTATTTCATTATTAAATTTAATTAATAAATTAATGTTTGAAAAACCTCTATTAACATCATGTGCCATTCACTACATGTTTAAAAGATTGTATGTGAACTTGAGTGGATGAATACAAAGTATTTTATTCACGGTTGGAAGTTTGAACAAGATATATAGACATATATAGGGAGAGTGTAAGCTAATAGTAGGAATACAAAAAGGGTTTAAAAATTAATTAAATTCAACACATTGCAGTACTTTGGGACTTTTACTGTGGCATACAGCCTAAACCTGTCTCTATCGGAAGCATCCGAGTGGATGAATAGAAAGTATTTTATTCACGGTTGGAAGTTTGAACAAGATATATAGACATATATAGGGAGAGTGTAAGCTAATAGTAGGAATACAAAGTATTTTATCCACGGTTGGAAGTTTGAACAAGATATATAGACATATATAGGGAGAGTGTAAGCTAATAGTAGGAATACAAAGTATTTTATTCACGGTTGGAAGTTTGAACAAGATATATAGACATATATAGGGAGAGTGTAAGCTAATAGTAGGAATACAAAGTATTTTATCCACGGTTGGAAGTTTGAACAAGATATATAGACATATATAGGGAGAGTGTAAGCTAATAGTAGGAATACAAAGTATTTTATTCACGGTTGGAAGTTTGAACAAGATATATAGACATATATAGGGAGAGTGTAAGCTAATAGTAGGAATACAAAGTATTTTATCCACGGTTGGAAGTTTGAACAAGATATATAGACATATATAGGGAGAGTGTAAGCTAATAGTAGGAATACAAAGTATTTTATTCACGGTTGGAAGTTTGAACAAGATATATAGACATATATAGGGAGAGTGTAAGCTAATAGTAGGAATACAAAGTATTTTATTCACGGTTGGAAGTTTGAACAAGATACATAGACATATATAGGGAGAGTGTAAGCTAATAGTAGGAATACAAAGTATTTTATTCACGGTTGGAAGTTTGAACAAGATACATAGACATATATAGGGAGAGTGTAAGCTAATAGTAGGAATACAAAGTATTTTATCCACGGTTGGAAGTTTGAACAAGATATATAGACATATATAGGGAGAGTGTAAGCTAATAGTAGGAATACAAAGTATTTTATCCACGGTTGGAAGTTTGAACAAGATATATAGACATATATAGGGAGAGTGTAAGCTAATAGTAGGAATACAAAGTATTTTATTCACGGTTGGAAGTTTGAACAAGATATATAGACATATATAGGGAGAGTGTAAGCTAATAGTAGGAATACAAAGTATTTTATTCACGGTTGGAAGTTTGAACAAGATACATAGACATATATAGGGAGAGTGTAAGCTAATAGTAGGAATACAAAGTATTTTATTCACGGTTGGAAGTTTGAACAAGATACATAGACATATATAGGGAGAGTGTAAGCTAATAGTAGGAATACAAAGTATTTTATCCACGGTTGGAAGTTTGAACAAGATATATAGACATATATAGGGAGAGTGTAAGCTAATAGTAGGAATACAAAGTATTTTATTCACGGTTGGAAGTTTGAACAAGATATATAGACATATATAGGGAGAGTGTAAGCTAATAGTAGGAATACAAAGTATTTTATTCACGGTTGGAAGTTTGAACAAGATACATAGACATATATAGGGAGAGTGTAAGCTAATAGTAGGAATACAAAGTATTTTATCCACGGTTGGAAGTTTGAACAAGATATATAGACATATATAGGGAGAGTGTAAGCTAATAGTAGGAATACAAAGTATTTTATTCACGGTTGGAAGTTTGAACAAGATATATAGACATATATAGGGAGAGTGTAAGCTAATAGTAGGAATACAAAGTATTTTATTCACGGTTGGAAGTTTGAACAAGATACATAGACATATATAGGGAGAGTGTAAGCTAATAGTAGGAATACAAAGTATTTTATCCACGGTTGGAAGTTTGAACAAGATATATAGACATATATAGGAAGAGTGTAAGCTAATAGTAGGAATACAAAGTATTTTATTCACGGTTGGAAGTTTGAACAAGATACATAGACATATATAGGGAGAGTGTAAGCTAATAGTAGGAATACAAAGTATTTTATCCACGGTTGGAAGTTTGAACAAGATATATAGACATATATAGGGAGAGTGTAAGCTAATAGTAGGAATACAAAGTATTTTATTCACGGTTGGAAGTTTGAACAAGATATATAGATATATATAGGGAGAGTGTAAGCTAATAGTAGGAATACAAAGTATTTTATTCACGGTTGGAAGTTTGAACAAGATACATAGACATATATAGGGAGAGTGTAAGCTAATAGTAGGAATACAAAGTATTTTATTCACGGTTGGAAGTTTGAACAAGATATATAGACATATATAGGGAGAGTGTAAGCTAATAGTAGGAATACAAAGTATTTTATTCACGGTTGGAAGTTTGAACAAGATACATAGACATATATAGGGAGAGTGTAAGCTAATAGTAGGAATACAAAGTATTTTATTCACGGTTGGAAGTTTGAACAAGATATATAGACATATATAGGGAGAGTGTAAGCTAATAGTAGGAATACAAAGTATTTTATTCACGGTTGGAAGTTTGAACAAGATACATAGACATATATAGGGAGAGTGTAAGCTAATAGTAGGAATACAAAGTATTTTATTCACGGTTGGAAGTTTGAACAAGATACATAGACATATATAGGGAGAGTGTAAGCTAATAGTAGGAATACAAAGTATTTTATTCACGGTTGAAAGTTTGAACAAGATACATAGACATATATAGGGAGAGTGTAAGCTAATAGTAGGAATACAAAGTATTTTATTCACGGTTGAAAGTTTGAACAAGATACATAGACATATAGAGGGAGAGTGTAAGCTAATAGTAGGAATACAAAGTATTTTATTCACGGTTGAAAGTTTGAACAAGATATATAAACATATATAGGGAGAGTGTAAGCTAATAGTAGGAATACAAAGTATTTTATTCACGGTTGAAAGTTTGAACAAGATATATAAACATATATAGGGAGAGTGTAAGCTAATGGTAGGAATACAAAGTATTTTATTCACGGTTGGAAGTTTGAACAAGATATATAGACATATATAGGGAGAGTGTAAGCTAATAGTAGGAATACAAAGTATTTTATTCACGGTTGGAAGTTTGAACAAGATATATAGACATATATAGGGAGAGTGTAAGCTAATAGTAGGAATACAGAAGGGTTTAAAAATTAATTAAATTCAACACATTGCAGTACTTTGGGACTTTTACTGTGGCATACAGCCTAAACCTGTCTCTATCGGAAGCATCCGAGTGGATGAATAGAAAGTATTTTATTCACGGTTGGAAGTTTGAACAAGATATATAGACATATATAGGGAGAGTGTAAGCTAATAGTAGGAATACAAAAAGGGTTTAAAAATTAATTAAATTCAACACATTGCAGTACTTTGGGACTTTTACTGTGGCATACAGCCTAAACCTGTCTCTATCGGAAGCATCCGAGTGGATGAATACAAAGTATTTTATTCACGGTTGGAAGTTTGAACAAGATATATAGACATATATAGGGAGAGTGTAAGCTAATAGTAGGAATACAAAGTATTTTATTCACGGTTGGAAGTTTGAACAAGATATATAGACATATATAGGGAGAGTGTAAGCTAATAGTAGGAATACAAAGTATTTTATTCACGGTTGGAAGTTTGAACAAGATATATAGACATATATAGGGAGAGTGTAAGCTAATAGTAGGAATACAAAGTATTTTATTCACGGTTGGAAGTTTGAACAAGATACATAGACATATATAGGGAGAGTGTAAGCTAATAGTAGGAATACAAAGTATTTTATTCACGGTTGGAAGTTTGAACAAGATATATAGACATATATAGGGAGAGTGTAAGCTAATAGTAGGAATACAAAGTATTTTATTAACGGTTGGAAGTTTGAACAAGATATATAGACATATATAGGGAGAGTGTAAGCTAATAGTAGGAATACAAAGTATTTTATTCACGGTTGGAAGTTTGAACAAGATATATAGACATATATAGGGAGAGTGTAAGCTAATAGTAGGAATACAGAAGGGTTTAAAAATTAATTAAATTCAACACATTGCAGTACTTTGGGACTTTTACTGTGGCATACAGCCTAAACCTGTCTCTATCGGAAGCATCCGAGTGGATGAATAGAAAGTATTTTATTCACGGTTGGAAGTTTGAACAAGATATATAGACATATATAGGGAGAGTGTAAGCTAATAGTAGGAATACAAAGTATTTTATCCACGGTTGGAAGTTTGAACAAGATATATAGACATATATAGGGAGAGTGTAAGCTAATAGTAGGAATACAAAGTATTTTATTCACGGTTGGAAGTTTGAACAAGATATATAGACATATATAGGGAGAGTGTAAGCTAATAGTAGGAATACAAAGTATTTTATCCACGGTTGGAAGTTTGAACAAGATATATAGACATATATAGGGAGAGTGTAAGCTAATAGTAGGAATACAAAGTATTTTATTCACGGTTGGAAGTTTGAACAAGATATATAGACATATATAGGGAGAGTGTAAGCTAATAGTAGGAATACAAAGTATTTTATCCACGGTTGGAAGTTTGAACAAGATATATAGACATATATAGGGAGAGTGTAAGCTAATAGTAGGAATACAAAGTATTTTATTCACGGTTGGAAGTTTGAACAAGATATATAGACATATATAGGGAGAGTGTAAGCTAATAGTAGGAATACAAAGTATTTTATTCACGGTTGGAAGTTTGAACAAGATACATAGACATATATAGGGAGAGTGTAAGCTAATAGTAGGAATACAAAGTATTTTATTCACGGTTGGAAGTTTGAACAAGATACATAGACATATATAGGGAGAGTGTAAGCTAATAGTAGGAATACAAAGTATTTTATCCACGGTTGGAAGTTTGAACAAGATATATAGACATATATAGGGAGAGTGTAAGCTAATAGTAGGAATACAAAGTATTTTATCCACGGTTGGAAGTTTGAACAAGATATATAGACATATATAGGGAGAGTGTAAGCTAATAGTAGGAATACAAAGTATTTTATTCACGGTTGGAAGTTTGAACAAGATATATAGACATATATAGGGAGAGTGTAAGCTAATAGTAGGAATACAAAGTATTTTATTCACGGTTGGAAGTTTGAACAAGATACATAGACATATATAGGGAGAGTGTAAGCTAATAGTAGGAATACAAAGTATTTTATTCACGGTTGGAAGTTTGAACAAGATACATAGACATATATAGGGAGAGTGTAAGCTAATAGTAGGAATACAAAGTATTTTATCCACGGTTGGAAGTTTGAACAAGATATATAGACATATATAGGGAGAGTGTAAGCTAATAGTAGGAATACAAAGTATTTTATTCACGGTTGGAAGTTTGAACAAGATATATAGACATATATAGGGAGAGTGTAAGCTAATAGTAGGAATACAAAGTATTTTATTCACGGTTGGAAGTTTGAACAAGATACATAGACATATATAGGGAGAGTGTAAGCTAATAGTAGGAATACAAAGTATTTTATCCACGGTTGGAAGTTTGAACAAGATATATAGACATATATAGGGAGAGTGTAAGCTAATAGTAGGAATACAAAGTATTTTATTCACGGTTGGAAGTTTGAACAAGATATATAGACATATATAGGGAGAGTGTAAGCTAATAGTAGGAATACAAAGTATTTTATTCACGGTTGGAAGTTTGAACAAGATACATAGACATATATAGGGAGAGTGTAAGCTAATAGTAGGAATACAAAGTATTTTATCCACGGTTGGAAGTTTGAACAAGATATATAGACATATATAGG
Source organism: Prosapia bicincta (assembly GCA_036971475.1). Lineage (NCBI taxonomy): Eukaryota > Metazoa > Arthropoda > Insecta > Hemiptera > Cercopidae > Prosapia > Prosapia bicincta. The sequence continues at coordinate 36,471,781 of JBAIZL010000007.1, forward strand.
GAGAGTGTAAGCTAATAGTAGGAATACAAAGTATTTTATTCACGGTTGGAAGTTTGAACAAGATACATAGACATATATAGGGAGAGTGTAAGCTAATAGTAGGAATACAAAGTATTTTATCCACGGTTGGAAGTTTGAACAAGATATATAGACATATATAGGGAGAGTGTAAGCTAATAGTAGGAATACAAAGTATTTTATTCACGGTTGGAAGTTTGAACAAGATATATAGATATATATAGGGAGAGTGTAAGCTAATAGTAGGAATACAAAGTATTTTATTCACGGTTGGAAGTTTGAACAAGATACATAGACATATATAGGGAGAGTGTAAGCTAATAGTAGGAATACAAAGTATTTTATTCACGGTTGGAAGTTTGAACAAGATATATAGACATATATAGGGAGAGTGTAAGCTAATAGTAGGAATACAAAGTATTTTATTCACGGTTGGAAGTTTGAACAAGATACATAGACATATATAGGGAGAGTGTAAGCTAATAGTAGGAATACAAAGTATTTTATTCACGGTTGGAAGTTTGAACAAGATATATAGACATATATAGGGAGAGTGTAAGCTAATAGTAGGAATACAAAGTATTTTATTCACGGTTGGAAGTTTGAACAAGATACATAGACATATATAGGGAGAGTGTAAGCTAATAGTAGGAATACAAAGTATTTTATTCACGGTTGGAAGTTTGAACAAGATACATAGACATATATAGGGAGAGTGTAAGCTAATAGTAGGAATACAAAGTATTTTATTCACGGTTGAAAGTTTGAACAAGATACATAGACATATATAGGGAGAGTGTAAGCTAATAGTAGGAATACAAAGTATTTTATTCACGGTTGAAAGTTTGAACAAGATACATAGACATATAGAGGGAGAGTGTAAGCTAATAGTAGGAATACAAAGTATTTTATTCACGGTTGAAAGTTTGAACAAGATATATAAACATATATAGGGAGAGTGTAAGCTAATAGTAGGAATACAAAGTATTTTATTCACGGTTGAAAGTTTGAACAAGATATATAAACATATATAGGGAGAGTGTAAGCTAATGGTAGGAATACAAAGTATTTTATTCACGGTTGGAAGTTTGAACAAGATATATAGACATATATAGGGAGAGTGTAAGCTAATAGTAGGAATACAAAGTATTTTATTCACGGTTGGAAGTTTGAACAAGATATATAGACATATATAGGGAGAGTGTAAGCTAATAGTAGGAATACAGAAGGGTTTAAAAATTAATTAAATTCAACACATTGCAGTACTTTGGGACTTTTACTGTGGCATACAGCCTAAACCTGTCTCTATCGGAAGCATCCGAGTGGATGAATAGAAAGTATTTTATTCACGGTTGGAAGTTTGAACAAGATATATAGACATATATAGGGAGAGTGTAAGCTAATAGTAGGAATACAAAAAGGGTTTAAAAATTAATTAAATTCAACACATTGCAGTACTTTGGGACTTTTACTGTGGCATACAGCCTAAACCTGTCTCTATCGGAAGCATCCGAGTGGATGAATACAAAGTATTTTATTCACGGTTGGAAGTTTGAACAAGATATATAGACATATATAGGGAGAGTGTAAGCTAATAGTAGGAATACAAAGTATTTTATTCACGGTTGGAAGTTTGAACAAGATATATAGACATATATAGGGAGAGTGTAAGCTAATAGTAGGAATACAAAGTATTTTATTCACGGTTGGAAGTTTGAACAAGATATATAGACATATATAGGGAGAGTGTAAGCTAATAGTAGGAATACAAAGTATTTTATTCACGGTTGGAAGTTTGAACAAGATACATAGACATATATAGGGAGAGTGTAAGCTAATAGTAGGAATACAAAGTATTTTATTCACGGTTGGAAGTTTGAACAAGATATATAGACATATATAGGGAGAGTGTAAGCTAATAGTAGGAATACAAAGTATTTTATTAACGGTTGGAAGTTTGAACAAGATATATAGACATATATAGGGAGAGTGTAAGCTAATAGTAGGAATACAAAGTATTTTATTCACGGTTGGAAGTTTGAACAAGATATATAGACATATATAGGGAGAGTGTAAGCTAATAGTAGGAATACAGAAGGGTTTAAAAATTAATTAAATTCAACACATTGCAGTACTTTGGGACTTTTACTGTGGCATACAGCCTAAACCTGTCTCTATCGGAAGCATCCGAGTGGATGAATAGAAAGTATTTTATTCACGGTTGGAAGTTTGAACAAGATATATAGACATATATAGGGAGAGTGTAAGCTAATAGTAGGAATACAAAGTATTTTATTCACGGTTGGAAGTTTGAACAAGATATATAGACATATATAGGGAGAGTGTAAGCTAATAGTAGGAATACAAAGTATTTTATTCACGGTTGGAAGTTTGAACAAGATATATAGACATATATAGGGAGAGTGTAAGCTAATAGTAGGAATACAAAGTATTTTATTCACGGTTGGAAGTTTGAACAAGATATATAGACATATATAGGGAGAGTGTAAGCTAATAGTAGGAATACAAAGTATTTTATTCACGGTTGAAAGTTTGAACAAGATACATAGACATATATAGGGAGAGTGTAAGCTAATAGTAGGAATACAAAGTATTTTATTCACGGTTGGAAGTTTGAACAAGATATATAGACATATATAGGGAGAGTGTAAGCTAATAGTAGGAATACAAAGTATTTTATTCACGGTTGGAAGTTTGAACAAGATATATAGACATATATAGGGAGAGTGTAAGCTAATAGTAGGAATACAAAGTATTTTATTCACGGTTGGAAGTTTGAACAAGATATATAGACATATATAGGGAGAGTGTAAGCTAATAGTAGGAATACAGAAGGGTTTAAAAATTAATTAAATTCAACACATTGCAGTACTTTGGGACTTTTACTGTGGCATACAGCCTAAACCTGTCTCTATCGGAAGCATCCGAGTGGATGAATAGAAAGTATTTTATTCACGGTTGGAAGTTTGAACAAGATACATAGACATATATAGGGAGAGTGTAAGCTAATAGTAGGAATACAAAAAGGGTTTAAAAATTAATTAAATTCAACACATTGCAGTACTTTGGGACTTTTACTGTGGCATACAGCCTAAACCTGTCTCTATCGGAAGCATCCGAGTGGATGAATAGAAAGTATTTTATTCACGGTTGGAAGTTTGAACAAGATATATAGACATATATAGGGAGAGTGTAAGCTAATAGTAGGAATACAAAAAGGGTTTAAAAATTAATTAAATTCAACACATTGCAGTACTTTGGGACTTTTACTGTGGCATACAGCCTAAACCTGTCTCTATCGGAAGCATCCGAGTGGATGAATAGAAAGTATTTTATTCACGGTTGGAAGTTTGAACAAGATATATAGACATATATAGGGAGAGTGTAAGCTAATAGTAGGAATACAAAAAGGGTTTAAAAATTAATTAAATTCAACACATTGCAGTACTTTGGGACTTTTACTGTGGCATACAGCCTAAACCTGTCTCTATCGGAAGCATCCGAGTGGATGAATAGAAAGTATTTTATTCACGGTTGGAAGTTTGAACAAGATATATAGACATATATAGGGAGAGTGTAAGCTAATAGTAGGAATACAAAAAGGGTTTAAAAATTAATTAAATTCAACACATTGCAGTACTTTGGGACTTTTACTGTGGCATACAGCCTAAACCTGTCTCTATCGGAAGCATCCGAGTGGATGAATAGAAAGTATTTTATTCACGGTTGGAAGTTTGAACAAGATATATAGACATATATAGGGAGAGTGTAAGCTAATAGTAGGAATACAAAAAGGGTTTAAAAATTAATTAAATTCAACACATTGCAGTACTTTGGGACTTTTACTGTGGCATACAGCCTAAACCTGTCTCTATCGGAAGCATCCGAGTGGATGAATAGAAAGTATTTTATTCACGGTTGGAAGTTTGAACAAGATATATAGATATATATAGGGAGAGTGTAAGCTAATAGTAGGAATACAAAAAGGGTTTAAAAATTAATTAAATTCAACACATTGCAGTACTTTGGGACTTTTACTGTGGCATACAGCCTAAACCTGTCTCTATCGGAAGCATCCGAGTGGATGAATAGAAAGTATTTTATTCACGGTTGGAAGTTTGAACAAGATATATAGACATATATAGGGAGAGTGTAAGCTAATAGTAGGAATACAAAGTATTTTATTCACGGTTGGAAGTTTGAACAAGATATATAGACATATATAGGGAGAGTGTAAGCTAATAGTAGGAATACAAAGTATTTTATTCACGGTTGGAAGTTTGAACAAGATATATAGACATATATAGGGAGAGTGTAAGCTAATAGTAGGAATACAAAGTATTTTATTCACGGTTGGAAGTTTGAACAAGATATATAGACATATATAGGGAGAGTGTAAGCTAATAGTAGGAATACAAAGTATTTTATTCACGGTTGGAAGTTTGAACAAGATATATAGACATATATAGGGAGAGTGTAAGCTAATAGTAGGAATACAAAGTATTTTATTCACGGTTGGAAGTTTGAACAAGATATATAGACATATATAGGGAGAGTGTAAGCTAATAGTAGGAATACAAAGTATTTTATTCACGGTTGGAAGTTTGAACAAGATATATAGACATATATAGGGAGAGTGTAAGCTAATAGTAGGAATACAAAGTATTTTATTCACGGTTGGAAGTTTGAACAAGATATATAGACATATATAGGGAGAGTGTAAGCTAATAGTAGGAATACAAAGTATTTTATTCACGGTTGGAAGTTTGAACAAGATATATAGACATATATAGGGAGAGTGTAAGCTAATAGTAGGAATACAGAACGGTTTAAAAATTAATTAAATTCAACACATTGCAGTACTTTGGGACTTTTACTGTGGCATACAGCCTAAACCTGTCTCTATCGGAAGCATCCGAGTGGATGAATAGAAAGTATTTTATTCACGGTTGGAAGTTTGAACAAGATATATAGACATATATAGGGAGAGTGTAAGCTAATAGTAGGAATACAAAGTATTTTATTCACGGTTGGAAGTTTGAACAAGATATATAGACATATATAGGGAGAGTGTAAGCTAATAGTAGGAATACAAAGTATTTTATTCACGGTTGGAAGTTTGAACAAGATATATAGACATATATAGGGAGAGTGTAAGCTAATAGTAGGAATACAAAGTATTTTATTCACGGTTGGAAGTTTGAACAAGATATATAGACATATATAGGGAGAGTGTAAGCTAATAGTAGGAATACAGAAGGGTTTAAAAATTAATTAAATTCAACACATTGCAGTACTTTGGGACTTTTACTGTGGCATACAGCCTAAACCTGTCTCTATCGGAAGCATCCGAGTGGATGAATAGAAAGTATTTTATTCACGGTTGGAAGTTTGAACAAGATATATAGACATATATAGGGAGAGTGTAAGCTAATAGTAGGAATACAAAGTATTTTATTCACGGTTGGAAGTTTGAACAAGATATATAGACATATATAGGGAGAGTGTAAGCTAATAGTAGGAATACAAAGTATTTTATTCACGGTTGGAAGTTTGAACAAGATATATAGACATATATAGGGAGAGTGTAAGCTAATAGTAGGAATACAGAAGGGTTTAAAAATTAATTAAATTCAACACATTGCAGTACTTTGGGACTTTTACTGTGGCATACAGCCTAAACCTGTCTCTATCGGAAGCATCCGAGTGGATGAATAGAAAGTATTTTATTCACGGTTGGAAGTTTGAACAAGATACATAGACATATATAGGGAGAGTGTAAGCTAATAGTAGGAATACAAAAAGGGTTTAAAAATTAATTAAATTCAACACATTGCAGTACTTTGGGACTTTTACTGTGGCATACAGCCTAAACCTGTCTCTATCGGAAGCATCCGAGTGGATGAATAGAAAGTATTTTATTCACGGTTGGAAGTTTGAACAAGATATATAGACATATATAGGGAGAGTGTAAGCTAATAGTAGGAATACAAAAAGGGTTTAAAAATTAATTAAATTCAACACATTGCAGTACTTTGGGACTTTTACTGTGGCATACAGCCTAAACCTGTCTCTATCGGAAGCATCCGAGTGGATGAATAGAAAGTATTTTATTCACGGTTGGAAGTTTGAACAAGATATATAGACATATATAGGGAGAGTGTAAGCTAATAGTAGGAATACAAAAAGGGTTTAAAAATTAATTAAATTCAACACATTGCAGTACTTTGGGACTTTTACTGTGGCATACAGCCTAAACCTGTCTCTATCGGAAGCATCCGAGTGGATGAATAGAAAGTATTTTATTCACGGTTGGAAGTTTGAACAAGATATATAGACATATATAGGGAGAGTGTAAGCTAATAGTAGGAATACAAAGTATTTTATTCACGGTTGGAAGTTTGAACAAGATATATAGACATATATAGGGAGAGTGTAAGCTAATAGTAGGAATACAAAGTATTTTATTAACGGTTGGAAGTTTGAACAAGATATATAGACATATATAGGGAGAGTGTAAGCTAATAGTAGGAATACAAAGTATTTTATTCACGGTTGGAAGTTTGAACAAGATATATAGACATATATAGGGAGAGTGTAAGCTAATAGTAGGAATACAGAAGGGTTTAAAAATTAATTAAATTCAACACATTGCAGTACTTTGGGACTTTTACTGTGGCATACAGCCTAAACCTGTCTCTATCGGAAGCATCCGAGTGGATGAATAGAAAGTATTTTATTCACGGTTGGAAGTTTGAACAAGATATATAGACATATATAGGGAGAGTGTAAGCTAATAGTAGGAATACAAAGTATTTTATTCACGGTTGGAAGTTTGAACAAGATATATAGACATATATAGGGAGAGTGTAAGCTAATAGTAGGAATACAAAGTATTTTATTCACGGTTGGAAGTTTGAACAAGATATATAGACATATATAGGGAGAGTGTAAGCTAATAGTAGGAATACAAAGTATTTTATTCACGGTTGGAAGTTTGAACAAGATATATAGACATATATAGGGAGAGTGTAAGCTAATAGTAGGAATACAAAGTATTTTATTCACGGTTGAAAGTTTGAACAAGATACATAGACATATATAGGGAGAGTGTAAGCTAATAGTAGGAATACAAAGTATTTTATTCACGGTTGGAAGTTTGAACAAGATATATAGACATATATAGGGAGAGTGTAAGCTAATAGTAGGAATACAAAGTATTTTATTCACGGTTGGAAGTTTGAACAAGATATATAGACATATATAGGGAGAGTGTAAGCTAATAGTAGGAATACAGAAGGGTTTAAAAATTAATTAAATTCAACACATTGCAGTACTTTGGGACTTTTACTGTGGCATACAGCCTAAACCTGTCTCTATCGGAAGCATCCGAGTGGATGAATAGAAAGTATTTTATTCACGGTTGGAAGTTTGAACAAGATACATAGACATATATAGGGAGAGTGTAAGCTAATAGTAGGAATACAAAAAGGGTTTAAAAATTAATTAAATTCAACACATTGCAGTACTTTGGGACTTTTACTGTGGCATACAGCCTAAACCTGTCTCTATCGGAAGCATCCGAGTGGATGAATAGAAAGTATTTTATTCACGGTTGGAAGTTTGAACAAGATATATAGACATATATAGGGAGAGTGTAAGCTAATAGTAGGAATACAAAAAGGGTTTAAAAATTAATTAAATTCAACACATTGCAGTACTTTGGGACTTTTACTGTGGCATACAGCCTAAACCTGTCTCTATCGGAAGCATCCGAGTGGATGAATAGAAAGTATTTTATTCACGGTTGGAAGTTTGAACAAGATATATAGACATATATAGGGAGAGTGTAAGCTAATAGTAGGAATACAAAAAGGGTTTAAAAATTAATTAAATTCAACACATTGCAGTACTTTGGGACTTTTACTGTGGCATACAGCCTAAACCTGTCTCTATCGGAAGCATCCGAGTGGATGAATAGAAAGTATTTTATTCACGGTTGGAAGTTTGAACAAGATATATAGACATATATAGGGAGAGTGTAAGCTAATAGTAGGAATACAAAAAGGGTTTAAAAATTAATTAAATTCAACACATTGCAGTACTTTGGGACTTTTACTGTGGCATACAGCCTAAACCTGTCTCTATCGGAAGCATCCGAGTGGATGAATAGAAAGTATTTTATTCACGGTTGGAAGTTTGAACAAGATATATAGACATATATAGGGAGAGTGTAAGCTAATAGTAGGAATACAAAAAGGGTTTAAAAATTAATTAAATTCAACACATTGCAGTACTTTGGGACTTTTACTGTGGCATACAGCCTAAACCTGTCTCTATCGGAAGCATCCGAGTGGATGAATAGAAAGTATTTTATTCACGGTTGGAAGTTTGAACAAGATATATAGATATATATAGGGAGAGTGTAAGCTAATAGTAGGAATACAAAAAGGGTTTAAAAATTAATTAAATTCAACACATTGCAGTACTTTGGGACTTTTACTGTGGCATACAGCCTAAACCTGTCTCTATCGGAAGCATCCGAGTGGATGAATAGAAAGTATTTTATTCACGGTTGGAAGTTTGAACAAGATATATAGACATATATAGGGAGAGTGTAAGCTAATAGTAGGAATACAAAGTATTTTATTCACGGTTGGAAGTTTGAACAAGATATATAGACATATATAGGGAGAGTGTAAGCTAATAGTAGGAATACAAAGTATTTTATTCACGGTTGGAAGTTTGAACAAGATATATAGACATATATAGGGAGAGTGTAAGCTAATAGTAGGAATACAAAGTATTTTATTCACGGTTGGAAGTTTGAACAAGATATATAGACATATATAGGGAGAGTGTAAGCTAATAGTAGGAATACAAAGTATTTTATTCACGGTTGGAAGTTTGAACAAGATATATAGACATATATAGGGAGAGTGTAAGCTAATAGTAGGAATACAAAGTATTTTATTCACGGTTGGAAGTTTGAACAAGATATATAGACATATATAGGGAGAGTGTAAGCTAATAGTAGGAATACAAAGTATTTTATTCACGGTTGGAAGTTTGAACAAGATATATAGACATATATAGGGAGAGTGTAAGCTAATAGTAGGAATACAAAGTATTTTATTCACGGTTGGAAGTTTGAACAAGATATATAGACATATATAGGGAGAGTGTAAGCTAATAGTAGGAATACAAAGTATTTTATTCACGGTTGGAAGTTTGAACAAGATATATAGACATATATAGGGAGAGTGTAAGCTAATAGTAGGAATACAGAAGGGTTTAAAAATTAATTAAATTCAACACATTGCAGTACTTTGGGACTTTTACTGTGGCATACAGCCTAAACCTGTCTCTATCGGAAGCATCCGAGTGGATGAATAGAAAGTATTTTATTCACGGTTGGAAGTTTGAACAAGATATATAGACATATATAGGGAGAGTGTAAGCTAATAGTAGGAATACAAAGTATTTTATTCACGGTTGGAAGTTTGAACAAGATATATAGACATATATAGGGAGAGTGTAAGCTAATAGTAGGAATACAAAGTATTTTATTCACGGTTGGAAGTTTGAACAAGATATATAGACATATATAGGGAGAGTGTAAGCTAATAGTAGGAATACAAAGTATTTTATTCACGGTTGGAAGTTTGAACAAGATATATAGACATATATAGGGAGAGTGTAAGCTAATAGTAGGAATACAGAAGGGTTTAAAAATTAATTAAATTCAACACATTGCAGTACTTTGGGACTTTTACTGTGGCATACAGCCTAAACCTGTCTCTATCGGAAGCATCCGAGTGGATGAATAGAAAGTATTTTATTTACGGTTGGAAGTTTGAACAAGATATATAGACATATATAGGGAGAGTGTAAGCTAATAGTAGGAATACAAAGTATTTTATTCACGGTTGGAAGTTTGAACAAGATATATAGACATATATAGGGAGAGTGTAAGCTAATAGTAGGAATACAAAGTATTTTATTCACGGTTGGAAGTTTGAACAAGATATATAGACATATATAGGGAGAGTGTAAGCTAATAGTAGGAATACAGAAGGGTTTAAAAATTAATTAAATTCAACACATTGCAGTACTTTGGGACTTTTACTGTGGCATACAGCCTAAACCTGTCTCTATCGGAAGCATCCGAGTGGATGAATAGAAAGTATTTTATTCACGGTTGGAAGTTTGAACAAGATACATAGACATATATAGGGAGAGTGTAAGCTAATAGTAGGAATACAAAAAGGGTTTAAAAATTAATTAAATTCAACACATTGCAGTACTTTGGGACTTTTACTGTGGCATACAGCCTAAACCTGTCTCTATCGGAAGCATCCGAGTGGATGAATAGAAAGTATTTTATTCACGGTTGGAAGTTTGAACAAGATATATAGACATATATAGGGAGAGTGTAAGCTAATAGTAGGAATACAAAAAGGGTTTAAAAATTAATTAAATTCAACACATTGCAGTACTTTGGGACTTTTACTGTGGCATACAGCCTAAACCTGTCTCTATCGGAAGCATCCGAGTGGATGAATAGAAAGTATTTTATTCACGGTTGGAAGTTTGAACAAGATATATAGACATATATAGGGAGAGTGTAAGCTAATAGTAGGAATACAAAAAGGGTTTAAAAATTAATTAAATTCAACACATTGCAGTACTTTGGGACTTTTACTGTGGCATACAGCCTAAACCTGTCTCTATCGGAAGCATCCGAGTGGATGAATAGAAAGTATTTTATTCACGGTTGGAAGTTTGAACAAGATATATAGACATATATAGGGAGAGTGTAAGCTAATAGTAGGAATACAAAAAGGGTTTAAAAATTAATTAAATTCAACACATTGCAGTACTTTGGGACTTTTACTGTGGCATACAGCCTAAACCTGTCTCTATCGGAAGCATCCGAGTGGATGAATAGAAAGTATTTTATTCACGGTTGGAAGTTTGAACAAGATATATAGACATATATAGGGAGAGTGTAAGCTAATAGTAGGAATACAAAAAGGGTTTAAAAATTAATTAAATTCAACACATTGCAGTACTTTGGGACTTTTACTGTGGCATACAGCCTAAACCTGTCTCTATCGGAAGCATCCGAGTGGATGAATAGAAAGTATTTTATTCACGGTTGGAAGTTTGAACAAGATATATAGACATATATAGGGAGAGTGTAAGCTAATAGTAGGAATACAAAAAGGGTTTAAAAATTAATTAAATTCAACACATTGCAGTACTTTGGGACTTTTACTGTGGCATACAGCCTAAACCTGTCTCTATCGGAAGCATCCGAGTGGATGAATAGAAAGTATTTTATTCACGGTTGGAAGTTTGAACAAGATATATAGACATATATAGGGAGAGTGTAAGCTAATAGTAGGAATACAAAAAGGGTTTAAAAATTAATTAAATTCAACACATTGCAGTACTTTGGGACTTTTACTGTGGCATACAGCCTAAACCTGTCTCTATCGGAAGCATCCGAGTGGATGAATAGAAAGTATTTTATTCACGGTTGGAAGTTTGAACAAGATATATAGACATATATAGGGAGAGTGTAAGCTAATAGTAGGAATACAAAGTATTTTATTCACGGTTGGAAGTTTGAACAAGATATATAGACATATATAGGGAGAGTGTAAGCTAATAGTAGGAATACAAAAAGGGTTTAAAAATTAATTAAATTCAACACATTGCAGTACTTTGGGACTTTTACTGTGGCATACAGCCTAAACCTGTCTCTATCGGAAGCATCCGAGTGGATGAATAGAAAGTATTTTATTCACGGTTGGAAGTTTGAACAAGATACATAGACATATATAGGGAGAGTGTAAGCTAATAGTAGGAATACAAAAAGGGTTTAAAAATTAATTAAATTCAACACATTGCAGTACTTTGGGACTTTTACTGTGGCATACAGCCTAAACCTGTCTCTATCGGAAGCATCCGAGTGGATGAATAGAAAGTATTTTATTCACGGTTGGAAGTTTGAACAAGATATATAGACATATATAGGGAGAGTGTAAGCTAATAGTAGGAATACAGAAAGGGTTTAAAAATTAATTAAATTCAACACATTGCAGTACTTTGGGACTTTTACTGTGGCATACAGCCTAAACCTGTCTCTATCGGAAGCATCCGAGTGGATGAATAGAAAGTATTTTATTCACGGTTGGAAGTTTGAACAAGATATATAGACATATATAGGGAGAGTGTAAGCTAATAGTAGGAATACAAAAAGGGTTTAAAAATTAATTAAATTCAACACATTGCAGTACTTTGGGACTTTTACTGTGGCATACAGCCTAAACCTGTCTCTATCGGAAGCATCCGAGTGGATGAATAGAAAGTATTTTATTCACGGTTGGAAGTTTGAACAAGATATATAGACATATATAGGGAGAGTGTAAGCTAATAGTAGGAATACAAAAAGGGTTTAAAAATTAATTAAATTCAACACATTGCAGTACTTTGGGACTTTTACTGTGGCATACAGCCTAAACCTGTCTCTATCGGAAGCATCCGAGTGGATGAATAGAAAGTATTTTATTCACGGTTGGAAGTTTGAACAAGATATATAGACATATATAGGGAGAGTGTAAGCTAATAGTAGGAATACAGAAAGGGTTTAAAAATTAATTAAATTCAACACATTGCAGTACTTTGGGACTTTTACTGTGGCATACAGCCTAAACCTGTCTTTATCGGAAGCATCCGAGTGGATGAATAGAAAGTATTTTATTCACGGTTGGAAGTTTGAACAAGATATATAGACATATATAGGGAGAGTGTAAGCTAATAGTAGGAATACAAAAAGGGTTTAAAAATTAATTAATTTCAACACATTGCAGTACTTTGGGACTTTTACTGTGGCATACAGCCTAAACCTGTCTCTATCGGAAGCATCCGAGTGGATGAATAGAAAGTATTTTATTCACGGTTGGAAGTTTGAACAAGATATATAGACATATATAGGGAGAGTGTAAGCTAATAGTAGGAATACAAAAAGGGTTTAAAAATTAATTAAATTCAACACATTGCAGTACTTTGGGACTTTTACTGTGGCATACAGCCTAAACCTGTCTCTATCGGAAGCATCCGAGTGGATGAATACAAAGTATTTTATTCACGGTTGGAAGTTTGAACAAGATATATAGACATATATAGGGAGAGTGTAAGCTAATAGTAGGAATACAAAAAGGGTTTAAAAATTAATTAAATTCAACACATTGCAGTACTTTGGGACTTTTACTGTGGCATACAGCCTAAACCTGTCTCTATCGGAAGCATCCGAGTGGATGAATAGAAAGTATTTTATTCACGGTTGGAAGTTTGAACAAGATATATAGACATATATAGGAAGAGTGTAAGCTAATAGTAGGAATACAAAAAGGGTTTAAAAATTAATTAAATTCAACACATTGCAGTACTTTGGGACTTTTACTGTGGCATACAGCCTAAACCTGTCTCTATCGGAAGCATCCGAGTGGATGAATAGAAAGTATTTTATTCACGGTTGGAAGTTTGAACAAGATACATAGACATATATAGGGAGAGTGTAAGCTAATAGTAGGAATACAAAGTATTTTATTCACGGTTGGAAGTTTGAACAAGATATATAGACATATATAGGGAGAGTGTAAGCTAATAGTAGGAATACAAAGTATTTTATTCACGGTTGGAAGTTTGAACAAGATATATAGACATATATAGGGAGAGTGTAAGCTAATAGTAGGAATACAGAAAGGGTTTAAAAATTAATTAAATTCAACACATTGCAGTACTTTGGGACTTTTACTGTGGCATACAGCCTAAACCTGTCTCTATCGGAAGCATCCGAGTGGATGAATAGAAAGTATTTTATTCACGGTTGGAAGTTTGAACAAGATATATAGACATATATAGGGAGAGTGTAAGCTAATAGTAGGAATACAAAGTATTTTATTCACGGTTGGAAGTTTGAACAAGATATATAGACATATATAGGGAGAGTGTAAGCTAATAGTAGGAATACAAAGTATTTTATTCACGGTTGGAAGTTTGAACAAGATATATAGACATATATAGGGAGAGTGTAAGCTAATAGTAGGAATACAAAGTATTTTATTCACGGTTGGAAGTTTGAACAAGATATATAGACATATATAGGGAGAGTGTAAGCTAATAGTAGGAATACAGAAAGGGTTTAAAAATTAATTAAATTCAACACATTGCAGTACTTTGGGACTTTTACTGTGGCATACAGCCTAAACCTGTCTCTATCGGAAGCATCCGAGTGGATGAATAGAAAGTATTTTATTCACGGTTGGAAGTTTGAACAAGATATATAGACATATATAGGGAGAGTGTAAGCTAATAGTAGGAATACAAAAAGGGTTTAAAAATTAATTAAATTCAACACATTGCAGTACTTTGGGACTTTTACTGTGGCATACAGCCTAAACCTGTCTCTATCGGAAGCATCCGAGTGGATGAATAGAAAGTATTTTATTCACGGTTGGAAGTTTGAACAAGATATATAGACATATATAGGGAGAGTGTAAGCTAATAGTAGGAATACAAAAAGGGTTTAAAAATTAATTAAATTCAACACATTGCAGTACTTTGGGACTTTTACTGTGGCATACAGCCTAAACCTGTCTCTATCGGAAGCATCCGAGTGGATGAATAGAAAGTATTTTATTCACGGTTGGAAGTTTGAACAAGATATATAGACATATATAGGGAGAGTGTAAGCTAATAGTAGGAATACTAAAAGGGTTTAAAAATTAATTAAATTCAACACATTGCAGTACTTTGGGACTTTTACTGTGGCATACAGCCTAAACCTGTCTCTATCGGAAGCATCCGAGTGGATGAATAGAAAGTATTTTATTCACGGTTGGAAGTTTGAACAAGATATATAGACATATATAGGGAGAGTGTAAGCTAATAGTAGGAATACAAAAAGGGTTTAAAAATTAATTAAATTCAACACATTGCAGTACTTTGGGACTTTTACTGTGGCATACAGCCTAAACCTGTCTCTATCGGAAGCATCCGAGTGGATGAATAGAAAGTATTTTATTCACGGTTGGAAGTTTGAACAAGATATATAGACATATATAGGGAGAGTGTAAGCTAATAGTAGGAATACAAAAAGGGTTTAAAAATTAATTAAATTCAACACATTGCAGTACTTTGGGACTTTTACTGTGGCATACAGCCTAAACCTGTCTCTATCGGAAGCATCCGAGTGGATGAATAGAAAGTATTTTATTCACGGTTGGAAGTTTGAACAAGATATATAGACATATATAGGGAGAGTGTAAGCTAATAGTAGGAATACAAAAAGGGTTTAAAAATTAATTAAATTCAACACATTGCAGTACTTTGGGACTTTTACTGTGGCATATAGCCTAAACCTGTCTCTATCGGAAGCATCCGAGTGGATGAATAGAAAGTATTTTATTCACGGTTGGAAGTTTGAACAAGATATATAGACATATATAGGGAGAGTGTAAGCTAATAGTAGGAATACAGAAAGGGTTTAAAAATTAATTAAATTCAACACATTGCAGTACTTTGGGACTTTTACTGTGGCATACAGCCTAAACCTGTCTCTATCGGAAGCATCCGAGTGGATGAATAGAAAGTATTTTATTCACGGTTGGAAGTTTGAACAAGATATATAGACATATATAGGGAGAGTGTAAGCTAATAGTAGGAATACAGAAAGGGTTTAAAAATTAATTAAATTCAACACATTGCAGTACTTTGGGACTTTTACTGTGGCATACAGCCTAAACCTGTCTCTATCGGAAGCATCCGCTCGTTTCTCTCGAGTAGGGGTAGCATAAGTAGAATATGAGAAGGACTAAGGGATGAGAAAGTATTGCTTACCTGGTTCTCAAATTAGGAGAAGATTATGGTTTGCAGAGTCGCTCGGACATAGACCTTCTGTGTAACGAAGTTCGAGTAGGGGTAGCATAAGTAGAATATGAGAAGGACTAAGGGATGAAAGTATTGCTTACCTGGTTCTCAAATTAGGAGAAGATTATGGTTTGCAGAGTCGCTCGGACATAGACCTTCTGTGTAACGAAGTTCGAGTAGGGGTAGCATAAGTAAAATATGATAAGGACTAAGGGATGAAAGTATTGCTTACCTGGTTCTTAAATTAGGAGAAGATTATGGTTTGCAGAGTCGCTCGGACATAGACCTTCTGTGTAACGAAGTTCGAGTAGGGGTAGCATAAGTAGAATATGAGAAGGACTAAGGGATGAAAGTATTGCTTACCTGGTTCTCAAATTAGGAGAAGATTATGGTTTGCAGAGTCGCTCGGACATAGACCTTCTGTGTAACGAAGTTCGAGTAGGGGTAGCATAAGTAGAATATGAGAAGGACTAAGGGATGAAAGTATTGCTTACCTGGTTCTTAAATTAGGAGAAGATTATGGTTTGCAGAGTCGCTCGGACATAGACCTTCTGTGTAACGAAGTTAAATAAATATATCTTTCTGCAAAGAAGTTTAAGGTGGCTTTATGGGGAGATGGTGTTGACATTAACCGGGCATGGCTTTGTATATTTATTGTACGTTCTTTTTTCCTGCCATTTACTTTGTTCTACTTTAAATGCTACGCTTTACTTTAATCAGTAAATTCCATCAATGAAGTGAAATTTATCGAACTAGTAAAAAAAAAATAAATAAAACCTCTATTCCACAAATTACTTTTCATTTTATTTAAAACCTTATGTATATTTCGATTGCATAACAATCATCCTCAGAGGTAATTTACAATAAAATACACAATATAATATAATAGTCTAATAATATACAATATTTGGTATTTTATTATAAATTACCTCTGAGGATGATTGCTATGCAATCGAAATGTACATAAGGTTTTAAATAAAAGGAAAAGTCATTTGTGGGCTAGAGGTTTTATTTATTTATGATAAACATTACACCACAGTTGTTTTATACAGTTATAGTAATAAAATCCAAAAACCTCAATTACATTTTAAAAACTTAAATAATTCAATTTTTTAATTTAAAAAAGATTTAATTTATGACATTTAATACCATTACCATTTTTTGCTGTACGCATCTTTCGTTGTACGCATCTTTCGCTGTAGGCCTACGCATTTTTTGCTGTACGCATCTTTCGCTGTACGCAATTTTCGCTGTAGGTCTACGTATTTTTTGCTGTACGCATCTTTCGCTGTACGCAATTTTCGCTGTAGGCCTACGCATTTTTTGCTGTACGCATTTTTCGCTGTACGCATCTTTCGCTGTAGGCCTAAGCATTTTTTGCTGTACGCACCTTTCGCTGTAGGCCTACGCATTTTTTGCTGTACGCATCTTTCGCTGTACGCAATTTTTGCTGTAGGCCTACGCATTTTTTGCTGTACGCATCTTTCGCTGTACGCAATTTTCGCTGTAGGCCTACGCATTTTTTGCTGTACGCATTTTTCGCTGTACGCATCTTTCGCTGTAGGCCTAAGCATTTTTTGCTGTACGCACCTTTCGCTGTAGGCCTACGCATTTTTTGCTGTACGCATCTTTCGCTGTACGCAATTTTTGCTGTAGGCCTACGCATTTTTTGCTGTACGCATCTTTCGCTGTACGCAATTTTCGCTGTAGGCCTACGCATCTTTCGCTGTACGCAATTTTCGCTGTTGGCCTACGCATTTTTCGTGCCACCTCCTGATCTATGTTAGGAGTCAGTACATTTAATATAAATTTTAAATAGCTTCTCAAGCTCCAATTAAAAAAAGTCTCATATATTTTAATGTTAACCATAACCTACCCTACCTATTTTAACCCTATTTTATCTACTTATTGTCTTTTTCTATTACTTACATTTTTTAGTTGTATTTGTTTGACATTTATGATTCTTTTCGTCTTATTTACAGTTTATAAAATATTAATGTTTATTTTCCTCTTAATATTTGCTTGCCTCAATAATATTACTGTTATTTGTCGTAAATTTGTTACTTACTAGTGCTTGTTTTTACTAATTTAGTTTATAACCTCACGTTTTGTAGTTGAATATTTTTACTAGAGAGATGACAAGAGCTGAATTAAAGAAATTGAATTTTTGGTTTAAAATCAGGTTTTGAGCTCGTAGAGCGCTCTTTACGTCTGAGAAACGCGTAGCAAGTAAGCTGGCGAAGATGGTTATAGCCCAAAATTTGTGAACCGGAAGTTTTGGGTAAATAGCTTCTGTAGCGTAACGATACAAAGATGCCTTTTACATAGGAAGATAGCACATATTCGTGGCATTTGTTAATATAATCTATTAAAATATCCAAGAACAAGAGATCCTTTATGTTAGCATTTTTTTATTGTGTCACTCCATGCTGTCAAGTGTTCGGCTACGCAGGCAGTTTAGCGGCGTAATAGTTTTGCGTGGGTTGTAACGTATGAAACGGCTGCCAGAATGCGGTGTGAAGTCAGATAACATCTCTTACTTTATGGCATACACTACGCTCACTGTTCGCACGGTAAGCGCCGTTGCTTGATCTACAGTGTGGGCAACGTTACGTTAAGTAATATAGACTATTGTAAGTAGTTGGGTGTAGAATTATGCCTCTACAGAGCACCGCTCTGAGACGGGCGCTAGCAAGCATGTGGGACCTATCTCCATTCCTATCTTTTTCTGTTGCACATCAAATTTAGCTATTTTTCAATTATTTTACCGAAATTAACTTCCAAAACAGTTTAATACTTTCTGTCGAATAATGCGTCTTTCACGCACGCACGCGCTCTCGCCTCTACAGACCTAATAATTATTGCTGTTCCGAAATCCTATTAATATCGGATGATCTTACATAAAATCTAAACAATAGGAATCATTACTTGCCAAACGGCACAACAGGTGGAATTGCCGCTCTTGCCTATGTACCATGTGAACTTTGGTTGTTTTGACATCGGGAAGTGGAAATCGAGGTATTTTCAAATATATTATAATTCTCTGTATCAAGGCAGAGTTTAAACCTTTACTGGTGAGACGTGTTTGTGTTAAGATAAAGGTGATATTTCTATTTTGTTTCTTCTAGAAATTCCGGTAATATATTATGTTTTACAGTTGGAACATGGTGTTAAAGCTAAATGTGTCTCTGTATAAGTTAAGCTTATGGACTACAATAACTCTGTTACATCGGGAAGAATCGATACAGTTTGATTGGTTTCATAGGTTTACTCCTAATTTCTTTTTACCATTCGACTGTTAAGGATTGGAAATTAATTATGATTGCAATATCTTTAATGAAAGGACATGTAAAGAACTACTGTAGAACGGAGAAGGATTATACTAACGTGTGCAGGTTTACATTTCTTCCAGGGTCATAGGGAGAAGTCCAAATTCAGACAAAGGCGTTGGAAAAATATTTGAAATATATATACAAAATAATAATACCCTTTTAGTCTACTTTGTGCAGTGGGATATTTTCTTACTGAGCGTCATTACTTACTCAAAATAGATGTGCTCTATAACGGTATAGAAAAGTGTGTGGCCGCTACAACCCGATGTAGGGAGAGGGAAATAAATTATAGAGGTAAAGAAGAAACCAATGCCTGCTTGGTTCTGTAAGTAGGAGTATGCTATGGTTCTCCTGACCTAGTTGCTTACCTGAGTAGATTGGCTCTTTATCAGTATTGGTATGTGTTTACCATTTACGTCCCCATACAGGAAGGGGCGATAAAGGATCATTAAAGCTAGAATTGAGGAAGGATCTCCCCCTAACTCTCATCGTGTAGAGCTTAGGGGGGAAACATGGCTCATCTATACTTTCTAGAGCAGAGGGCTTAATGTGCTTAAATTAAACTAAATCTCTCGGGTCGGTAAATATCTACCTGTTACACGTCCGTGTAAAAAGAAAGATTAAATGATTAATTTGGGACTATGGAAGTAACATAACTTTTCTCTCTCTCTCTCCCCTCCTCTCACTCCCTCTCTCTCCCCTCATCTCACTCCCTCTCTCTGCCCCTCTCCTGGTACTCACTTAGGCTGGTAGCTTACCTGAAGTAGATCGGTATTCTGTCTGCGACTTACCACAACCCGGATGTTTACTTCCCAGTCATTATCATTCCAATATCGTTTTGAATAGTTTAAGTTAAATTACAATCCGAGCGTAAGCGTAAATAACTATCAGGCACCCGGCACAGTTTAACTAACTCCTTAACTGCCCTCAGTATTTGTAAGACATCTTATTTAGAAAAAGATTTATGAAATAGAAGAAAAATCAGTGGGTTTCCTTTTTATGGTTTCTTATCGTAAATTTATTAGTATCTTTCCTTTATTAAAAAGCATTAAAATTTCTCACCTTGAGTTAGCCTATTGTATGACGTCATCAGTCTGCACGTAACGTATAAATACAGACATAAGGCGAACCCAGCAGAGTTAAATGCTGCTAACTACAACGGTTTAATGACTACAAACAACAAAGTTTAGATTAAGGCGAGCATGATAACCCAACCTCGCTACTGGAACATGGTCTTGCATTTTGTCACGCAGATCTGATTCGCCGTTTCCTTACAATCTCGCCTACTAGTGGCGGGCGGGATATTAGGTTACCTGCTACTTCATGATTTTACATACTGTACACATATCAAGTGTTTTTGCTCAATTACCTTGGAACACGTGTAGTCTTAAAGATCCTACGTTATACGTAGAAAAGCCACGTAGAAACGTACGTTTACCGCGTAGGCTACTGTATGTTTGTCCAATTAAAATTCTTATGTAATTATTAAAAAGTTTAATTTTTAATTATGCACTTTTTTACGTATGTTTAAACTTCCCCAGAACGTCTTCAAATCCAGCTTTACTTTTCTTTACTCAAGCACATTTTTTCCATTTTGCTACTGCAAAAATTACACTCTTGCTGAAGGTTTTTCCTCTCCTTTCAACGATTTGGTTTTTCTCGGCATTAGAACAGTCAGGAGGAACAGAACGGCTAGCAGCGGTGGGTAAGGTCAAAATATCCCAGACGGTACCTACATTATTCAAAATATTAGCAATCTCCCAACTACCATATTCTATAAGGGAGACTGAAGCATGGATGCCACTACAAAACTATTAGCAATCTTCCAACTACCATGTTCTATAAGGGAGACTGAAGCATGGATGCCACTACAAAACTATTAGCAATCTTCCAACTACCATATTCTATAAGGGAGGCTGAAGCATGGATGCCACTACAAAACTATTAGCAATCTTCCAACTACCATATTCTATAAGGGAGACTGAAGCATGGATGCCACTACAAAACTATTAGCAATCTTCCAACTACCATGTTCTATAAGGGAGACTGAAGCATGGATGCCACTACAAAACTATTAGCAATCTTCCAACTACCATATTCTATAAGGGAGGCTGAAGCATGGATGCCACTACAAAACTATTAGCAATCTTCCAACTACCATATTCTATAAGGGAGACTGAAGCATGGATGCCACTACAAAACTATTAGCAATCTTCCAACTACCATATTCTATAAGGAAGACTGAAGCATGGATGCCACTACAAAACTATTAACAATCTTCCAACTACCATATTCTATAAGGGAGACTGAAGCATGGATGCCACTACAAAACTATTAGCAATCTTCCAACTACCATATACTATAAGGGAGACTGAAGCATGAATGCCACTACAAAACTATTAGCAATCTTCCAACTACCATATTCTATAAGGGGGACTGAAGCATGGATGCCTCTACAAAACTATTAGCAATCTTCCAACTACCATGTTCTATAAGGGAGACTGAAGCATGGATGCCACTACAAAACTATTAGCAATCTTCCAACTACCATATTCTATAAGGGAGGCTGAAGCATGGATGCCACTACAAAACTATTAGCAATCTTCCAACTACCATATTCTATAAGGGAGACTGAAGCATGGATGCCACTACAAAACTATTAGCAATCTTCCAACTACCATGTTCTATAAGGGAGACTGAAGCATGGATGCCACTACAAAACTATTAGCAATCTTCCAACTACCATATTCTATAAGGGAGGCTGAAGCATGGATACCACTACAAAACTATTAGCAATCTTGCAACTACCATATTCTATAAGGGAGACTGAAGCATGGATGCCACTACAAAACTATTAGCAATCTTCCAACTACCATATTCTATAAGGAAGACTGAAGCATGGATGCCACTACAAAACTATTAACAATCTTCCAACTACATATTCTATAAGGGAGACTGAAGCATGGATGCCACTACAAAACTATTAGCAATCTTCCAACTACCATATACTATAAGGGAGACTGAAGCATGAATGCCACTACAAAACTATTAGCAATCTTCCAACTACCATATTCTATAAAGAAGACTGAAGCATGGATGCCTCTACAAAACTATTAGCAATCTTCCAACTACCATGTTCTATAAGGGAGACTGAAGCATGAATGCCACTACAAAACTATTAGCAATCTTCCAACTACCATATTCTATAAGGGGGGCTGAAGCATGGATGCCTCTACAAAACTATTAGCAATCTTCCAACTACCATGTTCTATAAGGGAGACTGAAGCATGGATGCCACTACAAAACTATTAGCAATCTTCCAACTACCATATTCTATAAGGGAGGCTGAAGATGGATGCCACTACAAAACTATTAGCAATCTTCCAACTACCATATTCTATAAGGGAGACTGAAGCATGGGTGCCACTACAAAACTATTAGCAATCTTCCAACTACCATATTCTATAAGGGAGACTGAAGCATGGATGCCACTACAAAACTATTAGCAATCTTCCAACTACCATGTTCTATAAGGGAGACTGAAGCATGGATGCCACTACAAAACTATTAACAATCTTCCAACTACCATATTCTATAAGGGAGACTGAAGCATGGATGCCACTACAAAACTATTAGCAATCTTCCAACTACCATATTCTATAAGGGAGACTGAAGCATGGATGCCACTACAAAACTATTAGCAATCTTCCAACTACCATATTCTATAAGGGGGACTGAAGCATGGATGCCACTACAAAACTATTAGCAATCTCCCAACTACCATATTCTATAAGGGAGACTGAAGCATGGATGCCACTACAAAACTATTAGCAATCTTCCAACTACCATGTTCTATAAGGGAGACTGAAGCATGGATGCCACTACAAAACTATTAGCAATCTTCCAACTACCATATTCTATAAGGGAGACTGAAGCATGGATGCCACTACAAAACTATTAGCAATCTTCCAACTACCATGTTCTATAAGGGGGACTGAAGCATGGATGCCACTACAAAACTATTAGCAATCTTCCAACTACCATATTCTATAAGGGAGACTGAAGCATGGATGCCACTACAGAACTATTAGCAATCTTCCAACTACCATGTTCTATAAGGGAGACTGAAGCATGGATGCCACTACAGAACTATTAGCAATCTTCCAACTACCATATTCTATAAGGGAGACTGAAGCATGGATGCCACTACAGAACTATTAGCAATCTTCCAACTACCATGTTCTATAAGGGAGACTGAAGCATGGATGCCACTACAAAACTATTAGCAATCTTCCAACTACCATATTCTATAAGGGAGACTGAAGCATGGATGCCACTACAAAACTATTAGCAATCTTCCAACTACCATATTCTATAAGGGAGACTGAAGCATGGATGCCACTACAGAACTATTAGCAATCTTCCAACTACCATGTTCTATAAGGGAGACTGAAGCATGGATGCCACTACAAAACTATTAGCAATCTTCCAACTACCATGTTCTATAAGGGAGACTGAAGCATGGATGCCACTACAAAACTATTAGCAATCTTCCAACTACCATATTCTATAAGGGAGACTGAAGCATGGATGCCACTACAGAACTATTAGCAATCTTCCAACTACCATATTCTATAAGGGAGACTGAAGCATGGATGCCACTACAAAACTATTAGCAATCTTCCAACTACCATATTCTATAAGGGAGACTGAAGCATGGATGCCACTACAGAACTATTAGCAATCTTCCAACTACCATGTTCTATAAGGGAGACTGAAGCATGGATGCCACTACAAAACTATTAGCAATCTTCCAACTACCATATTCTATAAGGGAGACTGAAGCATGGATGCCACTACAAAACTATTAGCAATCTTCCAACTACCATATTCTATAAGGGAGACTGAAGCATGGATGCCACTACAGAACTATTAGCAATCTTCCAACTACCATGTTCTATAAGGGAGACTGAAGCATGGATGCCACTACAAAACTATTAGCAATCTTCCAACTACCATATTCTATAAGGGAGACTGAAGCATGGATGCCACTACAAAACTATTAGCAATCTTCCAACTACCATGTTCTATAAGGGAGACTGAAGCATGGATGCCACTACAAAACTATTAGCAATCTTCCAACTACCATATTCTATAAGGGAGGCTGAAGCATGGATACCACTACAAAACTATTAGCAATCTTGCAACTACCATATTCTATAAGGGAGACTGAAGCATGGATGCCACTACAAAACTATTAGCAATCTTCCAACTACCATATTCTATAAGGAAGACTGAAGCATGGATGCCACTACAAAACTATTAACAATCTTCCAACTACATATTCTATAAGGGAGACTGAAGCATGGATGCCACTACAAAACTATTAGCAATCTTCCAACTACCATATACTATAAGGGAGACTGAAGCATGAATGCCACTACAAAACTATTAGCAATCTTCCAACTACCATATTCTATAAGGGGGACTGAAGCATGGATGCCTCTACAAAACTATTAGCAATCTTCCAACTACCATGTTCTATAAGGGAGACTGAAGCATGAATGCCACTACAAAACTATTAGCAATCTTCCAACTACCATATTCTATAAGGGGGGCTGAAGCATGGATGCCTCTACAAAACTATTAGCAATCTTCCAACTACCATGTTCTATAAGGGAGACTGAAGCATGGATGCCACTACAAAACTATTAGCAATCTTCCAACTACCATATTCTATAAGGGAGGCTGAAGATGGATGCCACTACAAAACTATTAGCAATCTTCCAACTACCATATTCTATAAGGGAGACTGAAGCATGGATGCCACTACAAAACTATTAGCAATCTTCCAACTACCATATTCTATAAGGGAGACTGAAGCATGGATGCCACTACAAAACTATTAGCAATCTTCCAACTACCATGTTCTATAAGGGAGACTGAAGCATGGATGCCACTACAAAACTATTAACAATCTTCCAACTACCATATTCTATAAGGGAGACTGAAGCATGGATGCCACTACAAAACTATTAGCAATCTTCCAACTACCATATTCTATAAGGGAGACTGAAGCATGGATGCCACTACAAAACTATTAGCAATCTTCCAACTACCATATTCTATAAGGGGGACTGAAGCATGGATGCCACTACAAAACTATTAGCAATCTCCCAACTACCATATTCTATAAGGGAGACTGAAGCATGGATGCCACTACAAAACTATTAGCAATCTTCCAACTACCATGTTCTATAAGGGAGACTGAAGCATGGATGCCACTACAAAACTATTAGCAATCTTCCAACTACCATATTCTATAAGGGAGACTGAAGCATGGATGCCACTACAAAACTATTAGCAATCTTCCAACTACCATGTTCTATAAGGGGGACTGAAGCATGGATGCCACTACAAAACTATTAGCAATCTTCCAACTACCATATTCTATAAGGGAGACTGAAGCATGGATGCCACTACAAAACTATTAGCAATCTTCCAACTACCATATTCTATAAGGGAGACTGAAGCATGGATGCCACTACAAAACTATTAGCAATCTTCCAACTACCATATTCTATAAGGGGGACTGAAGCATGGATGCCACTACAAAACTATTAGCAATCTTCCAACTACCATATTCTATAAGGGAGACTGAAGCATGGATGCCACTACAAAACTATTAGCAATCTTCCAACTACCATGTTCTATAAGGGAGACTGAAGCATGGATGCCACTACAAAACTATTAGCAATCTTCCAACTACCATATTCTATAAGGGAGACTGAAGCATGGATGCCACTACAAAACTATTAGCAATCTTCCAACTACCATGTTCTATAAGGGAGACTGAAGCATGGATGCCACTACAAAACTATTAACAATCTTCCAACTACCATATTCTATAAGGGAGACTGAAGCATGGATGCCACTACAAAACTATTAGCAATCTTCCAACTACCATATTCTATAAGGGAGACTGAAGCATGGATGCCACTACAAAACTATTAGCAATCTTCCAACTACCATATTCTATAAGGGGGACTGAAGCATGGATGCCACTACAAAACTATTAGCAATCTTCCAACTACCATATTCTATAAGGGAGACTGAAGCATGGATGCCACTACAAAACTATTAGCAATCTTCCAACTACCATATTCTATAAGGGAGACTGAAGCATGGATGCCACTACAAAACTATTAGCAATCTTCCAACTACCATATTCTATAAGGGAGACTGAAGCATGGATTCCACTACAAAACTATTAGCAATCTTCCAACTACCATATTCTATAAGGGGGACTGAAGCATGGATGCCACTATAAAACTATTAGCAATCTTCCAACTACCATATTCTATAAGGGGGACTGAAGCATGGATGCCACTACAAAACTATTAGCAATCTTCCAACTACCATATTCTATAAGGGGGACTGAAGCATGGATGCCACTACAAAACTATTAGCAATCTTCCAACTACCATATTCTATAAGGGGGACTGAAGCATGGATGCCACTACAAAACTATTAGCAATCTTCCAACTACCATATTCTATAAGGGAGACTGAAGCATGGATGCCACTACAAAACTATTAGCAATCTTCCAACTACCATATTCTATAAGGGGGACTGAAGCATGGATGCCACTACAAAACTATTAGCAATCTTCCAACTACCATATTCTATAAGGGGGACTGAAGCATGGATGCCACTATAAAACTATTAGCAATCTTCCAACTACCATATTCTATAAGGGGGACTGAAGCATGGATGCCACTATAAAACTATTAGCAATCTTCCAACTACCATATTCTATAAGGGGGACTGAAGCATGGATGCCACTACAAAACTATTAGCAATCTTCCAACTACCATATTCTATAAGGGGGACTGAAGCATGGATACCACTACAAAACTATTAACAATCTTCCAACTACCATATTCTATAAGGGGGACTGAAGCATGGATGCCACTACAAAACTATTAACAATCTTCCAACTACCATATTCTATTAGGGGGACTGAAGCATGGATGCCACTACAAAACTATTAGCAATCTTCCAACTACCATATTCTATAAGGGGGACTGAAGCATGGATGCCACTACAAAACTATTAGCAATCTTCCAACTACCATATTCTATAAGGGGGACTGAAGCATGGATGCCTCTACAAAACTATTAGCAATCTTCCAACTACCATATTCTATAAGGGGGACTGAAGCATGGATGCCACTACAAAACTATTAGCAATCTTCCAACTACCATATTCTATAAGGGGGACTGAAGCATGGATGCCACTACAAAACTATTAGCAATCTTCCAACTACCATATTCTATAAGGGGGACTGAAGCATGGATGCCACTACAAAACTATTAGCAATCTTCCAACTACCATATTCTATAAGGGGGACTGAAGCATGGATGCCACTACAAAACTATTAGCAATCTTCCAACTACCATATTCTATAAGGGGGACTGAAGCATGGATGCCTCTACAAAACTATTAGCAATCTTCCAACTACCATATTCTATAAGGGGGACTGAAGCATGGATGCCACTACAAAACTATTAGCAATCTTCCAACTACCATATTCTATAAGGGGGACTGAAGCATGGATGCCTCTACAAAACTATTAGCAATCTTCCAACTACCATATTCTATAAGGGGGACTGAAGCATGGATGCCACTACAAAACTATTAGCAATCTTCCAACTACCATATTCTATAAGGGGGACTGAAGCATGGATGCCTCTACAAAACTATTAGCAATCTTCCAACTACCATATTCTATAAGGGGGACTGAAGCATGGATGCCACTACAAAACTATTAGCAATCTTCCAACTACCATATTCTATAAGGGGGACTGAAGCATGGATGCCACTACAAAACTATTAGCAATCTTCCAACTACCATATTCTATAAGGGGGACTGAAGCATGGATGCCACTACAAAACTATTAGCAATCTTCCAACTACCATATTCTATAAGGGGGACTGAAGCATGGATGCCACTACAAAACTATTAGCAATCTTCCAACTACCATATTCTATAAGGGGGACTGAAGCATGGATGCCTCTACAAAACTATTAGCAATCTTCCAACTACCATATTCTATAAGGGGGACTGAAGCATGGATGCCACTACAAAACTATTAGCAATCTTCCAACTACCATATTCTATAAGGGGGACTGAAGCATGGATGCCACTACAAAACTATTAGCAATCTTCCAACTACCATATTCTATAAGGGGGACTGAAGCATGGATGCCACTACAAAACTATTAGCAATCTTCCAACTACCATATTCTATAAGGGGGACTGAAGCATGGATGCCACTACAAAACTATTAGCAATCTTCCAACTACCATATTCTATAAGGGGGACTGAAGCATGGATGCCACTACAAAACATAGAAAGATGAACAAAGTTACAGCGAAATTGTACTAAAAGGCAATAATTAGGATGCTAGTTCAATCGCTACATCCTAGGAACGACATTGTATAGGCACCACCCAAATCAATAAATCTTGTCCAAGTTTATCAGCTGATTGTACGCTTCTCCTTTTCTTACCGGTTGGGGTTCACTGGTGAAATTGACAACCTTTTTGGATTTGAGTCCTAGGATCTAGTGATTGAACTAGTGTCTAAACGATTTCCTTCTAATACCATTACGCTGTCATTCTGGTTGCCACACTGCCCTGGTAAAGAAGGGATAGTGCTACACTCCTTCATCATATTGTGGCGTACTGTGTTGTGCGTAAACAGTGCTAAAGTGATTGAACTAGTGTCTAAACGATTTCCTTCTAATACCATTACGCTGTCATTCTGGTTGCCACACTGCCCTGGTAAAGAAGGGATAGTGCTACACTCCTTCATCATATTGTGGCGTACTGTGTTGTGCGTAAACAGTGCTAAAGTGATTGAACTAGTGTCTAAACGATTTCCTTCTAATACCATTACGCTGTCATTCTGGTTGCCACACTGCCCTGGTAAAGAAGGGATAGTGCTACACTCCTTCATCATATTGTGGCGTACTGTGTTGTGCGTAAACAGTGCTAAAGTGATTGAACTAGTGTCTAAACGATTTCCATCTAATACCATTACGCTGTCATTCTGGTTGCCACACTGCCCTGGTAAAGAAGGGATAGTGCTACACTCCTTCATCATATTGTGGCGTACTGTGTTGTGCGTAAACAGTGCTAAAGTGATTGAACTAGTGTCTAAACGATTTCCTTCTAATACCATTACGCTGTCATTCTGGTTGCCACACTGCCCTGGTAAAGAAGGGATAGTGCTACACTCCTTCATCATATTGTGGCGTACTGTGTTGTGCGTAAACAGTGCTAAAGTGATTGAACTAGTGTCTAAACGATTTCCATCTAATACCATTACGCTGTCATTCTGGTTGCCACACTGCCCTGGTAAAGAAGGGATAGTGCTACACTCCTTCATCATATTGTGGCGTACTGTGTTGTGCGTAAACAGTGCTAAAGTGATTGAACTAGTGTCTAAACGATTTCCTTCTAATACCATTACGCTGTCATTCTGGTTGCCACACTGCCCTGGTAAAGAAGATATAGTGCTACACTCCTTCATCATATTGTGGCGTACTGTGTTGTGCGTAAACAGTGCTAAAGTGATTGAACTAGTGTCTAAACGATTTCCTTCTAATACCATTACGCTGTCATTCTGGTTGCCACACTGCCCTGGTAAAGAAGGGATAGTGCTACACTCCTTCATCATATTGTGGCGTACTGTGTTGTGCGTAAACAGTGCTAAAGTGATTGAACTAGTGTCTAAACGATTTCCTTCTAATACCATTACGCTGTCATTCTGGTTGCCACACTGCCCTGGTAAAGAAGGGATAGTGCTACACTCCTTCATCATATTGTGGCGTACTGTGTTGTGCGTAAACAGTGCTAAAGTGATTGAACTAGTGTCTAAACGATTTCCATCTAATACCATTACGCTGTCATTCTGGTTGCCACACTGCCCTGGTAAAGAAGGGATAGTGCTACACTCCTTCATCATATTGTGGCGTACTGTGTTGTGCGTAAACAGTGCTAAAGTGATTGAACTAGTGTCTAAACGATTTCCTTCTAATACCATTACGCTGTCACTCTGGTTGCCCCCACACTGCCCTGGTAAAGAAGGGATAGTGCTACACTCCTTCATCATATTGTGGCGTACTGTGTTGTGCGTAAACAGTGCTAAAGTGATTGAACTAGTGTCTAAACGATTTCCTTCTAATACCATTACGCTGTCATTCTGGTTGCCCGCACACTGCCCTGGTAAAGAAGGGATAGTGCTACACTCCTTCATCATATTGTGGCGTACTGTGTTGTGCGTAAACAGTGCTAAAGTGATTGAACTAGTGTCTAAACGATTTCCTTCTAATACCATTACGCTGTCATTCTGGTTGCCACACTGCCCTGGTAAAGAAGGGATAGTGCTACACTCCTTCATCATATTGTGGCGTACTGTGTTGTGCGTAAACAGTGCTAAAGTGATTGAACTAGTGTCTAAACGATTTCCATCTAATACCATTACGCTGTCATTCTGGTTGCCACACTGCCCTGGTAAAGAAGGGATAGTGCTACACTCCTTCATCATATTGTGGCGTACTGTGTTGTGCGTAAACAGTGCTAAAGTGATTGAACTAGTGTCTAAACGATTTCCTTCTAATACCATTACGCTGTCATTCTGGTTGCCACACTGCCCTGGTAAAGAAGGGATAGTGCTACACTCCTTCATCATATTGTGGCGTACTGTGTTGTGCGTAAACAGTGCTAAAGTGATTGAACTAGTGTCTAAACGATTTCCTTCTAATACCATTACGCTTCATTCTGGTTGCCACACTGCCCTGGTAAAGAAGGGATAGTGCTACACTCCTTCATCATATTGTGGCGTACTGTGTTGTGCGTAAACAGTGCTAAAGTGATTGAACTAGTGTCTAAACGATTTCCATCTAATACCATTACGCTGTCATTCTGGTTGCCACACTGCCCTGGTAAAGAAGGGATAGTGCTACACTCCTTCATCATATTGTGGCGTACTGTGTTGTGCGTAAACAGTGCTAAAGTGATTGAACTAGTGTCTAAACGATTTCCTTCTAATACCATTACGCTGTCACTCTGGTTGCCCCCACACTGCCCTGGTAAAGAAGGGATAGTGCTACACTCCTTCATCATATTGTGGCGTACTGTGTTGTGCGTAAACAGTGCTAAAGTGATTGAACTAGTGTCTAAACGATTTCCTTCTAATACCATTACGCTGTCATTCTGGTTGCCACACTGCCCTGGTAAAGAAGGGATAGTGCTACACTCCTTCATCATATTGTGGCGTACTGTGTTGTGCGTAAACAGTGCTAAAGTGATTGAACTAGTGTCTAAACGATTTCCTTCTAATACCATTACGCTGTCACTCTGGTTGCCCCCACACTGCCCTGGTAAAGAAGGGATAGTGCTACACTCCTTCATCATATTGTGGCGTACTGTGTTGTGCGTAAACAGTGCTAAAGTGATTGAACTAGTGTCTAAACGATTTCCATCTAATACCATTACGCTGTCATTCTGGTTGCCACACTGCCCTGGTAAAGAAGGGATAGTGCTACACTCCTTCATCATATTGTGGCGTACTGTGTTGTGCGTAAACAGTGCTAAAGTGATTGAACTAGTGTCTAAACGATTTCCTTCTAATACCATTACGCTGTCATTCTGGTTGCCACACTGCCCTGGTAAAGAAGGGATAGTGCTACACTCCTTCATCATATTGTGGCGTACTGTGTTGTGCGTAAACAGTGCTAAAGTGATTGAACTAGTGTCTAAACGATTTCCTTCTAATACCATTACGCTGTCACTCTGGTTGCCCCCACACTGCCCTGGTAAAGAAGGGATAGTGCTACACTCCTTCATCATATTGTGGCGTACTGTGTTGTGCGTAAACAGTGCTAAAGTGATTGAACTAGTGTCTAAACGATTTCCATCTAATACCATTACGCTGTCACTCTGGTTGCCCCCACACTGCCCTGGTAAAGAAGGGATAGTGCTACACTCCTTCATCATATTGTGGCGTACTGTGTTGTGCGTAAACAGTGCTAAAATACACAAAACAATTTCATGGTTTTGTTTTTCATTTTTTTAAATATTTATGTCTACTAACTTTGAACTGTTACTTTAAATGTGTGTTTCTTGTTACACCCTGAATTCATTTGTTAGAACATATTGGAGGTGGAAAAAATTAAATTAATTTACCCCTCAGCCAACTAAAGTCCTATCCACGTTGTTGCATCATCAAGGTAGAATACAAGGTTAGATTTGAGTATAAAAATGTGTTTTTATGGAAAATACAGTACTAAAATGCAGTCGACAGGGATGAGTATCTGTGATACACCATTTGTCTATCTATGACGCAGATCAAAATAAAAATTAATACGAAATGAATACTGAGGCACAATACACATTTTTATAGTTTAATAGGGGAACTCCAGTCGCATCACTAAAAGAGGAATGTTTCATCGAGAGTGGGGAGAACGGGCAAGAGGAGAGGGTGGTAAGGGGAAGAAGAGACAAAAGTATTACGGTTCTGTATGTTTTGCAATTGTAGGCCTACTGGTAATTATTTAAAAATAAATTAGGCTATACAGAAAATTTTAAATCTAACGGGTAGACACCTCTTCATACGGTAGAGAACAGGTCTACTTTAAGTTAGCAATCCTGCCCACTCCTGATTATTCCCTATCTCCATTACGGGAATTATTATGTCTTTTCTGTGGTCCTTCCTAATCAAATCTGCCCTCATTTGTCAGCCCCTCTTTGTGATCCCGATAGTCCTACTTCAGTCACGTGACTGCATTATTAATGCTCCCTATATGCTTCACCAGGGGGTCCTATGCCCCTACCTTAACACTGCTTATATTCACATATCCTCCCTTCATAGTCTGATATAGTTAATGCTGTCTAGTCGCATTGACTACAAAAACAAATAAGAAACATTTAAAATTCTAATCGCACTTAAATGGATTGGAGATTTTTTTAATACCATAGGTACGATTTTATGTTATTTGAGAACACAATGTTATTATTAACCAGAATTTATGGTTTTCAAACTTAAATTTTTATTTTAAGTATGTATTGTAGTAGGCCTATATGTGTGGATGTGTAGGTTATAGGACATTCCTTTAGCAGGGTTGTTTAATTTATTGCTTTTATTATTATTTCATCCTCGTCTAGTTGAGATAACATTTATACTAATTGTTTACTTATACTGATTTTATTACGGATAGATTTTAATCTTTACTACTGGTACTACTACTACTATTATTATTATTGTTGTTGTTATTACAGGACTTACATGATTCGTCAGGGAAAAGATTTTAAAACATTTTGTATCTCTAATACTCTTTTTTCAATAAAAACAAAATTCTGTATTGAGTATGTTAAAAAGACTTATAGTGTGAAAATAGTTCTTAGCATGATCATGGGTGGAGTTACAAGTTTTGTTATTGGGGGTGTAAGATTACCCTGGGGGAATGGAATTGTGTCTGGGGGTACTCCCTCCAAAAATAGAAAACATTTAAAAATTAATGGACACTGAGCAAGGGTCCAAAAACTTACATTATAAGTTATATGTTTTAAACTACTTGTCTTATAGGTAAGTTAAGGTATGGTATTCAACGATATGTTTCTCATAGAACGCAAATCAAGGGCTTTTAAACTTATAACTTTACGAAATTCAAAATCTTTTTATTTTTTTCAAATATTGGAAAGTCTTAAGTCCAAAAATAGGCCTGATTTCATTTATATGAGAAACATAACGTTGAATACCAAACTTCGCTTAAAACAATTCGTAAAATTTTATTTTGAACTTCATGGCTTAAAAGATAAAAATAAGTTCATATTTTTCTTTGAACTTACAATCATATTTAGAAAATAACTCACATATGATCAATGTAACAACTGATACTGCCGAGAACTTCATGGCTTAAAAGATAAAAATAAGTTCATATTTTTCTTTGAACTTACAATCATATTTAGAAAATAACTCACATACGATCAATGTAACAACTGATACTGCCGAGAACTTCATGGCTTAAAAGATAAAAATAAGTTCATATTTTTCTTTGAACTTACAATCATATTTAGAAAATAACTCACATATGATCAATGTAACAACTGATACTGCCGAGAACTTCATGGCTTAAAAGATAAAAATAAGTTCATATTTTTCTTAGAACTTACAATCATATTTAGAAAATAACTCACATATGATCAATGTAACAACTGATACTGCCGAGAACTTCATGGCTTAAAAGATAAAAATAAGTTCATATTTTTCTTAGAACTTACAATCATATTTAGAAAATAACTCACATATGATCAATGTAACAACTGATACTGCCGAGAACTTCATGGCTTAAAAGATAAAAATAAGTTCATATTTTTCTTTGAACTTACAATCATATTTAGAAAATAACTCACATATGATCAATGTAACAACTGATACTGCCGAGAACTTCATGGCTTAAAAGATAAAAATAAGTTCATATTTTTCTTTGAACTTACAATCATATTTAGAAAATAACTCACATATGATCAATGTAACAACTGATACTGCCGAGAACTTCATGGCTTAAAAGATAAAAATAAGTTCATATTTTTCTTTGAACTTACAATCATATTTAGAAAATAACTCACATATGATCAATGTAACAACTGATACTGCCGAGAACTTCATGGCTTAAAAGATAAAAATAAGTTCATATTTTTCTTTGAACTTACAATCATATTTAGAAAATAACTCACATATGATCAATGTAACAACTGATACTGCCGAGAACTTCATGGCTTAAAAGATAAAAATAAGTTCATATTTTTCTTTGAACTTACAATCATATTTAGAAAATAACTCACATATGATCAATGTAACAACTGATACTGCCGAGAACTTCATGGCTTAAAAGATAAAAATAAGTTCATATTTTTCTTTGAACTTACAATCATATTTAGAAAATAACTCACATATGATCAATGTAACAACTGATACTGCCGAGAACTTCATGGCTTAAAAGATAAAAATAAGTTCATATTTTTCTTTGAACTTACAATCATATTTAGAAAATAACTCACATATGATGAATGTAACAATTGATACTGCCGAGTATACTCGTATTTCTTTCCATCACTAGTATTGTTTTTATAGTATTTTTAATAATGCATTGTAAGCTTTTGATTATAAAAAATAATACCTGTCTAGAACGTTTTGCCCCTCCTTGACCCCTGTGTTTAGGGTGGCTAGTACTCAATAATAGGGCGAACTTACTACTACAGCCCTTCCCTGGTTTCTTATTTATTACAGTAGCGATTTAGTCAATAAAATGGCTACACTTATACTATACCGTGATAGAAGCACTTTTATTGCGTTATATAAGACAGAAGTTTGTATGCCTACGTCTCAGGACACAGATAGGCTATGTAGCAAGAGATCGACGTGTTTGCAGAAAGCTAAAGATTTACTTTATGGTTATTTTATGGTTTTGTAGTATTTCATTGCGCAAACATTGTTTAGTAATTGAAGTGAGAAAAAACCGTGAGTGTCATTTGAGAAGTATTGACGCCACAGTTCTCGGCAACGTCAAAGGGATCGCATTCTTAAGTGACAAACTACAATACAAAAAAACCAGCGGCCGCACACACTGGTTGAGCTATCAATGCTTCTCAAAGCTTTTCCGTCAGATGTTAATGCCCGAGCAATAAAATCGCGCCTTGAAAGTTCCAATTACAACCGTCAAACCTTTGGCACACGGTTTTCGATTTCTTGTTTAAGTTATATAGGCACACTGAGTCGATTTTTGATACAAAGACACTTATTATCGAAATAGATGTGTTAAATGGCAAAGGAAAGTGCCAAATATTAATTTTCCTCTTATGATTTTTAAAAGACTTATATCTAGTTTCTTGATTTTAAGTAAATATGTTTATCTGTTTTTATGTAATGATGTTTATCTGTCTTTATGTAATGGTGTTTATCTGTCTTTAAATTGTTTACTTTCCGACGTTTGTAAATTGTTGTTTTATAAGTACTGCGGTTTTGTATTTTAATTTTAAAAGGTTATATTTATTAATATGAATACATTAAGGTAATCTTTTGCCATTACTGGCTGTCCTATCTCTGCAGTTATCGCCTCATTTATCTGAACTGAGGTTTGTGGTAAAATTATTAGATAATTATCTTACATAGAGGACGGCAGAAATGCACACATACACACACACACACACTCACACACACGCGCGCGCGCACACGCACGCACACACATATTCGCTTGAACGTTGCACAAATTAATCTATCATTTTTGAAATAGCTGTACAAATTTTAACTGAACAATATTCCAGAATTGTATTGAACAATATTATTCTACGATAAAAAGCATTTCAGAAACATAAAACCTATTGTTTACCGTTTGAAATTAACACCTTCGGTATGACGTCCTCTCCGATGAAGCAATTCAAAAAAGGAGATTTGTGAAACTGTTCACCACATTACGGAGCATGTACGGAGGGATTCTTTCGGGTTTCCTGCAAGATTCTTACCTTTAGCTCATCAACAGTCTTAAGGTAAAACCACAAGAAAAATTACAAGCTGTGAGGTAGGGTGGACGGAAAACCATGCTCATACTATCTCTGTGACTTGTGGCTCTATATAATTAAAATAAGTTTCGGCAATGAATAATCATTACAGAAAATGTGTTTTTAGCTTCTCCAGAGGTTCTGGACAAGGTCTTCGCTTTCGTGAGTAATTTCCAAAATCTCTTATAGAAATGCCGTCGGGAAGCAAAATCGTTGCCTTTATCCACTTGCATTTTGTATGGGCGATGATGTAAAAAAACACATAAACATTGGATCTTGTCTGAAATTCCAAGCGCAGCATACAGTCAACGCTGTGGTCTATTTTTTTCCAAACACCTGGTATAGCCTACTTGTGTAATTGTAGGCACTGAGAATGTAAAAGTGAATGTGATTATTCCCCGTGCCTC
Source organism: Prosapia bicincta (assembly GCA_036971475.1). NCBI lineage: Eukaryota > Metazoa > Arthropoda > Insecta > Hemiptera > Cercopidae > Prosapia > Prosapia bicincta. Next base: position 36,509,128 of record JBAIZL010000007.1, read on the forward strand.
AACAAACAGATTGACGCACCATTTACACAAGGGCTGTGTTGCTAGTAATGCCTACTCACTCAGAACATTAAACCTATATTGTTCTTGTCTCACTCATTTTTAATGTTTTCCTTGTTTCAGAGTCGTTGATAAACCTTCGGACGTTGTTGATTCGCCAGATGTAGGCTTTGAAAATGCACAAGCAGAACCTGTGCCTGATGATGAACAACTGGCGAAACAAGTAGTTACAGAGGATGCAGAAAACAAAGGTAAGAATGAGGCTTGCCCCTTTTTATTAGTAATTATATTCTCAAATTATAAACAGTTGTCGGATATTGCATTACTTGGCAAAAATAAATGTCAGTGTTTACGTTTAAAGTTGCAAATAATATCTGTGAAGTAATTGGTTATCGAATGACGGCAAGTATCCCAAGACATTCGCGACACTACCTCTACCTAACCGTGAAAGTTATAACTAAGGCCATAACCTATATACTGCCCTTTCCAACTTTACATCTCGACTATTCCTGGAACTATTGTATTGATTTATTTGAATAACAACGCCCATCGAGGATTCATTAATGTTGGAGGCGTCGCGGAAGTTTACGTTTAATAGAAATGTTGATCAAGAGTAAGCACTTCGCATGAATAAAGAATAGTTCTTGGTAGTGGGAACGCCCCACACTTTCTTGCTAGAACGTTCACTCGAGCTCTTAGCGCTACGCTTGTCACTGTTTGGAACTACTGTATTTCGGTAATAACGAGTGGGTCAGTCCTAGAAATGTTGCCTAAAATTTCGGAACAAAAAATTTGGAAAAATAGGAAGAACGCACCAATAAACGGAGAGTTTCGTTTTGAATTCCGGAGCACTTACAACAAGTTTGTGACTAAACTCTCCCCATATTCTATTAACGACACACAATTATTAATGTATTGTTCAAAGAAGGGAAAAATGCCACCTAATGACGAGCCCTGTAAGGAGATCCAAAGCCTTAAAGGAGACATAAAGCCGACAATCGGCCGCGTTCATTGAACTGTATAGAATGATTGCCGGCTAACTCGTAACTTCTTACGTGCGTGTTGTGCATTTAATCAACCGTTTGCGAGAATTATGCAGGTTTTGGAACTTTGTCGTCCTCATGTGAAACATGTTTTAGAAATATATATGTTTGTATTTATGACGATTTAGAAGGGTGTATTTACAACAGAAATGTTGTATTTCTGTTTTGAATCTGAACATTTACTTTAAAAAAAGTACGTTTACGACTTGATAATCACGTAAAATCAGGGAATTTACAAATATGTTCTATTCCCCACAGTGTTTAATGGTTGTTAAGTATTGGGGATTTAAGAAGAACGTATACAAACTAGTTTAGTTTACCTTTAAGTTCAATAATGCTTGGAATTCGTGTAATTGTGTGACTTAGGGCAAAATCAAATTACTAGGCCTACTGTAAGTATAGTCATACACATCATCCTATTTGTGATACCATTCGGCGTCCAGGTAAACACTGCATTCAGAAATTCCTCAGTTGAGACTCTCTGTATATATTCAGGGGGTTTCTTCGGAAACAATGCTTTAGGATTTATAAGAAAAAAGTCTGTATTAAATCTTAGAGTTCGTAGAGAAATTACTGGGTAAGCTTAGGAAAAGGTCGCTCTACGTCCAAGCGATGTCCTTAGTCACATTGATTTGAATAGCTAAAGGGTGTATTTTAAGACAGTTTCTAATGCAGAATAGAGGTTGAAGAGAAAATTACTGGGTAAGCTTAGGAAATGGTCTCTACGTCCAAGCGATTTCCTTAGTCACATTGATTTGAGTAGCTAAAGGGTGTATTTTAAGACAGTCTCTAATGCAGAATAGAGGTTGAAGAGAAAATTACTGGGTAAGCTTAGGAAAAGGTCGCTCTACGTCCAAGCGATTTCCTTAGTCACATTGATTTGAGTAGCTAAAGGGTGTATTTTAAGACAGTCTCTAATGCAGAATAGAGGTTGAAGAGAAAATTACTGGATAAGCTTAGGAAAAGGTCGCTCTACGTCCAAGCGATGTCCTTAGTCACATTGATTTGAATAGCTAAAGGGTGTATTTTAAGGCAGTCTCTAATGCAGAATAGAGGTTGAAGAGAAAATTACTGGATAAGCTTAGGAAATGGTCTCTACGTCCAAGCGATTTCCTTAGTCACATTGATTTGAGTAGCTAAAGGGTGTATTTTAAGACAGTCTCTAATGCAGCTTAGAGGTTGAAGAGAAAATTACTGGATAAGCTTAGGAAATGGTCTCTACGTCCAAGCGATTTCCTTAGTCACATTGATTTGAGTAGCTAAAGGGTGTATTTTAAGACAGTCTCTAATGCAGATTAGAGGTTGAAGAGAAAATTACTGGGTAAGCTTAGGAAAAGGTCGCTCTACGTCCAAGCGATTTCCTTAGTCACATTGATTTGAGTAGCTAAAGGGTGTATTTTAAGACAGTCTCTAATGCAGAATAGAGGTTGAAGAGAAAATTACTGGATAAGCTTAGGAAAAGGTCGCTCTACGTCCAAGCGATGTCCTTAGTCACATTGATTTGAGTAGCTAAAGGGTGTATTTTAAGATAGTCTCTAATGCAGCTTAGAGGTTGAAGAGAAAATTACTGGATAAGTTTAGGAAAAGGTCGCTCTACGTCCAAGCGATGTCCTTAGTCACATTGATTTGAATAGCTAAAGGGTGTATTTTAAGGCAGTCTCTAATGCAGCTTAGAGGTTGAAGAGAAAATTACTGGATAAGCTTAGGAAAAGGTCGCTCTACGTCCAAGCGATGTCCTTAGTCACATTGATTTGAGTAGCTAAAGGGTGTATTTTAAGATAGTCTCTAATGCAGCTTAGAGGTTGAAGAGAAAATTACTGGATAAGCTTAGGAAATGGTCTCTACGTCCAAGCGTTTTCCTTAGTCACATTGATTTGAGTAGCTAAAGGGTGTATTTTAAGACAGTCTCTAATGCAGAATAGAGGTTGAAGAGAAAATTACTGGGTAAGCTTAGGAAATGGTCTCTACGTCCAAGCGTTTTCCTTAGTCACATTGATTTGAGTAGCTAAAGGGTGTATTTTAAGGCAGTCTCTAATGCAGAATAGAGGTTGAAGAGAAAATTACTGGGTAAGCTTAGGAAAAGGTCGCTCTACGTCCAAGCGATTTCCTTAGTCACATTGATTTGAGTAGCTAAAGGGTGTATTTTAAGACAGTCTCTAATGCAGAATAGAGGTTGAAGAGAAAATTACTGGGTAAGCTTAGGAAATGGTCTCTACGTCCAAGCGTTTTCCTTAGTCACATTGATTTGAGTAGCTAAAGGGTGTATTTTAAGACAGTCTCTAATGCAGATTAGAGGTTGAAGAGAAAATTACTGGATAAGCTTAGGAAATGGTCTCTACGTCCAAGCGTTTTCCTTAGTCACATTGATTTGAGTAGCTAAAGGGTGTATTTTAAAACAGTCTCTAATGCAGCTTAGAGGTTGAAGAGAAAATTACTGGATAAGCTTAGGAAATGGTCTCTACGTCCAAGCGATTTCCTTAGTCACATTGATTTGAGTAGCTAAAGGGTGTATTTTAAGACAGTCTCTAGTGCAGCTTAGAGGTTGACAGAAAATTACTGGATAAGCTTAGGAAATGGTCTCTACGTCCAAGCGATTTCCTTAGTCACATTGATTTGAGTAGCTAAAGGGTGTATTTTAAGACAGTCTCTAATGCAGCTTAGAGTTCGTAGAGTAAATAACTTGGTAAGCTTAGGAAATGGTCTCTACGTCCAAGCGTTTTCCTTAGTCACATTGATTTGAGTAGCTAAAGGGTGTATTTTAAGACAGTCTCTAATGCAGAATAGAGGTTGAAGAGAAAATTACTGGGTAAGCTTAGGAAATGGTCTCTACGTCCAAGCGTTTTCCTTAGTCACATTGATTAGAGTAGCTAAAGGGTGTATTTTAAGACAGTCTCTAATGCAGAATAGAGGTTGAAGAGAAAATTACTGGGTAAGCTTAGGAAATGGTCTCTACGTCCAAGCGTTTTCCTTAGTCACATTGATTTGAGTAGCTAAAGGGTGTATTTTAAAACAGTCTCTAATGCAGCTTAGAGGTTGAAGAGAAAATTACTGGATAAGCTTAGGAAATGGTCTCTACGTCCAAGCGATTTCCTTAGTCACATTGATTTGAGTAGCTAAAGGGTGTATTTTAAGACAGTCTCTAGTGCAGCTTAGAGGTTGACAGAAAATTACTGGATAAGCTTAGGAAATGGTCTCTACGTCCAAGCGATTTCCTTAGTCACATTGATTTGAGTAGCTAAAGGGTGTATTTTAAGACAGTCTCTAGTGCAGCTTAGAGGTTGACAGAAAATTACTGGATAAGCTTAGGAAATGGTCTCTACGTCCAAGCGATTTCCTTAGTCACATTGATTTGAGTAGCTAAAGGGTGTATTTTAAGACAGTCTCTAATGCAGCTTAGAGTTCGTAGAGTAAATAACTTGGTAAGCTTAGGAAAAGGTCTCTACGTTCCTAAATCACAATTTTTTTTTTTGTAGCTTAAGGATGTATATTCAGACAGTCTAGTGCAGCTTAGAGTTCGTATAGAAAATAATTGGTTAAGCTTAGGAAATGGTCTCTACGTCCAAGCGATTTCCTTAGTCACATTGATTTGAGTAGCTAAAGGGTGTATTTTAAGGCAGTCTAATGCAGCTTAGAGGTTGACAGAAAATTACTGGATAAGCTTAGGAAATGGTCTCTACGTCCAAGCGATTTCCTTAGTCACATTGATTTGAGTAGCTAAAGGGTGTATTTTAAGACAGTCTCTAGTGCAGCTTAGAGGTTGACAGAAAATTACTGGATAAGCTTAGGAAATGGTCTCTACGTCCAAGCGATTTCCTTAGTCACATTGATTTGAGTAGCTAAAGGGTGTATTTTAAGACAGTCTCTAATGCAGAATAGAGGTTGAAGAGAAAATTACTGGGTAAGCTTAGGAAATGGTCTCTACGTCCAAGCGTTTTCCTTAGTCACATTGATTTGAGTAGCTAAAGGGTGTATTTTAAGGCAGTCTCTAATGCAGATTAGAGGTTGAAGAGAAAATTACTGGGTAAGCTTAGGAAATGGTCTCTACGTCCAAGCGTTTTCCTTAGTCACATTGATTTGAGTAGCTAAAGGGTGTATTTTAAGACAGTCTCTAATGCAGCTTAGAGGTTGACAGAAAATTACTGGATAAGCTTAGGAAATGGTCTCTACGTCCAAGCGATTTCCTTAGTCACATTGATTTGAGTAGCTAAAGGGTGTATTTTAAGACAGTCTCTAGTGCAGCTTAGAGGTTGACAGAAAATTACTGGATAAGCTTAGGAAATGGTCTCTACGTCCAAGCGATTTCCTTAGTCACATTGATTTGAGTAGCTAAAGGGTGTATTTTAAGACAGTCTCTAATGCAGCTTAGAGTTCGTAGAGTAAATAACTTGGTAAGCTTAGGAAAAGGTCTCTACGTTCCTAAATCACAATTTTTTTTTTTGTAGCTTAAGGATGTATATTCAGACAGTCTAGTGCAGCTTAGAGTTCGTATAGAAAATAATTGGTTAAGCTTAGGAAATGGTCTCTACGTCCAAGCGATTTCCTTAGTCACATTGATTTGAGTAGCTAAAGGGTGTATTTTAAGGCAGTCTAATGCAGCTTAGAGGTTGACAGAAAATTACTGGATAAGCTTAGGAAATGGTCTCTACGTCCAAGCGATTTCCTTAGTCACATTGATTTGAGTAGCTAAAGGGTGTATTTTAAGACAGTCTCTAGTGCAGAATAGAGGTTGAAGAGAAAATTACTGGGTAAGCTTAGGAAATGGTCTCTACGTCCAAGCGTTTTCCTTAGTCACATTGATTTGAGTAGCTAAAGGGTGTATTTTAAGGCAGTCTCTAATGCAGATTAGAGGTTGAAGAGAAAATTACTGGGTAAGCTTAGGAAATGGTCTCTACGTCCAAGCGTTTTCCTTAGTCACATTGATTTGAGTAGCTAAAGGGTGTATTTTAAGACAGTCTCTAATGCAGCTTAGAGTTCGTAGAGTAAATAACTTGGTAAGCTTAGGAAAAGGTCTCTACGTTCCTAAATCACAGTTTTTTTTTTTGTAGCTTAAGGATGTATATTCAGACAGTCTAGTGCAGCTTAGAGTTCGTATAGAAAATAATTGGTTAAGCTTAGGAAATGGTCTCTACGTCCAAGCGATTTCCTTAGTCACATTGATTTGAGTAGCTAAAGGGTGTATTTTAAGGCAGTCTCTAATGCAGCTTAGAGGTTGACAGAAAATTACTGGATAAGCTTAGGAAATGGTCTCTACGTCCAAGCGATTTCCTTAGTCACATTGATTTGAGTAGCTAAAGGGTGTATTTTAAGGCAGTCTCTAATGCAGCTTAGAGGTTGACAGAAAATTACTGGATAAGCTTAGGAAATGGTCTCTACGTCCAAGCGATTTCCTTAGTCACATTGATTTGAGTAGCTAAAGGGTGTATTTTAAGACAGTCTCTAATGCAGCTTAGAGTTCGTAGAGTAAATAACTTGGTAAGCTTAGGAAAAGGTCTCTACGTTCCTAAATCACAGTTTTTTTTTTGTAGCTTAAGGATGTATATTCAGACAGTCTAGTGCAGCTTAGAGTTCGTATAGAAAATAATTGGTTAAGCTTAGGAAATGGTCTCTACGTCTAAGCGATATCGTTATTCACGGTGGTCTGAATAGCTATAGGGTATTTTATAAGATAGTCTTTATATAGCTTACAAATCTCATGACGACTAACAAGGTTAATTTAGAAAGCAAATATTAATGCTAAAGTATCGGGCCATAACTAGAGAATACATTTTAAGATCTTCGACTGCAATCTGAATTAACTGGGATGGGAAAGGATTTTCAAGGGCAGGAATACATATGCACATGGAAATGGACTGGTTAACATAAAATAAGAGCGATGTAAGAGGCCATCTGTTTTTGGAGCATTATCTTGCAAGCAATCAGATTTTAAATTATCTATGCAAGAATAAAAGATTTCGGAGAGAGCTGGGTTGGGTTGTCATCTCTTTGAAGCTCTTCTTTTCTGATTTTGAGAGGGAGTTTGCCAATTTTATTGACTTGTTGGTCAATATGTCTGGAAATAAAGAGGCTGGCCTACGTATGTAGAAAATGCTCAGTTGCCAGTGTAGTTCATACTTTAGCGTGTTGAATGTATCTATACCCTGATATGCTTTATCTCTGTCAGTGTTGGGTTCACTCCAGTGAGCAAAGCTGGCTGAGTACATGTTGACAACAGGTAACACAACTTGTGTATATCTTGTCGTTTCGTTGATAACACCGGGTTTTACATTTACAGACGGCAATTAAATAAAAACATCAGCTTAGAACCAAGAATGCGTTTAGCTAGGTACAATTTGTCCGTCCTAATGCGTATTGAATTCGCCTCAATTAAAATCCGATTTCTTTAACTACCCGCTCAGGATCTGTTTAATGGACCGTGCCGGCGTGCAATGTCCTGGCAAGGACAGCCTGTCAAGGCCGAACTTTTGCCTTAAGGGATACAGCTTTGTTTTGAAACTGAAGTTTTTGGCAGATTGACGGTAGTGTTTTCAAAGGCAAGAAAAAGTGGGCAAAGTGGCCATGCATGTGTGGCGTCTGCAAATGTACAGAAACTTGGGGTAATGTTTATACTTTGCGCAAAATTAGCACATTCAATTTACTTTATCAGTATTTTATTTAAACATTTTTCAAATTCATCCCATTCCAGATATGTCGAACCTAATATTTATCTATATTTATTAAAGATATTCTGACTGATTCATAATCAACGCACAGCTAAACTTTGATAGTTACAAATTTAAATTTTGAGAAAACCTCCGTCTAGTAATTTTGAGCCCTGGTAAGAAAGGATTTGGCAGAATTTTTATTTAAAGTATTTTTTTACAATTTTGTGATAGATTTACTTCAGTTAACTCATGTATTTTCAAATTCTATAAATAACCATTGAATAGAACCGTTGTATCCTTTGGATCACCTAAGTAATCAGCTGTTTAGAAAAAACTATTAAATTTACATATATTGTAATAACCTAAAAATTAAGCGAGATTAGAGCGATAGAGGGCTATGTATATAATTAGGCTAGTAAATCATTCCACGTTTTGTATGTAGAAGAATATGTTAGTATTGTTTGTAATGCTAAGGATTTTATTTTTAGCACGAAAGGTAACATATTTTTTTCAAGAAGGGGTTCTTTTGTGACCTGAGTTATGTTGTCAGTATTTATGTAACTAATGTTAACATCATGAATAAAGTAAGTTCGGAAATCACGATGTTTAACGGTATAAAGACCTAAAAGACTGTGCGAATAGGATGGCTTAGACAATTATTGGCAAGAACCTAGCCTGGGATTTAGGGAAATAATCGCGTCCGTTACCAGACGGGCTTGTAGAAAGGTACTGAGGCGTTCAGTTGGGGATAAATATTTTTAGTTTCTTCTTTATAGGTTATTTTAACAAAAAAGGTTCTATATCATTGTAGGTCTAGATTATTTTGAATTATATTTTCTGTAATATAATTTTTGAGATGATGAATTGGGGTAGTGACTGGATGACCCCATTTCTGTAGACACTTCCTCAGAGATGTTGTCTCAGAGGCAGCAATGTTGCAGTTTAGGTATATTGGTAGCAGATGTTGGCGTAATATTGGGGTTGCAAAGGAGCATCAGCTTATAACAGCTACAAATTGTACATTGTAGAAACTAGACCGCATATCCTTGAACTTGAAGAAAGTAATTTATATGAATACTGAAAGATTTGAATAACTTATAGTGTGTCGAAATTAATAACGTTAGAAATATTTTCTCAAGATGTTTTGTGAGTTCAAATATTATTAACCTAACTTTTTTTCTAGTGGGGGGGGGGAACTAACGAGTCAATAATTATTGCCAAAAGGAGATTTACAATATTTTTAAAGAAGTAAAATTGTGTTATATATAAAACGCCAAAACAAAGAATATAAACATAATACAGATTGTCAGTGCAGTGGTATTAAAACGCTATAGTTTTGACTCTAGTTAAATCCCTAGATCCTAGGTCGTTACTGTCGGAGCATCACCTAAATCCGTAAAGGTTGTCTAGCTCAACCAAAGGGATTGTGTTTGTGGGTAGCATTTACTGTTTTGGGGTGATGCCTTTACAACACCGACCCTAGAATCTAGTGACTGAACGATTTTGTTGTAGTACCTTTGCGTTTAAACTTTGTGTTATCTTCCTTGTTAGTAATCCTCAATATTAAAATGACGAACAAATTTGTTCCCAATAAAATTGTTCAAAAGATTAAGAAATATTTTTTTAAAATACCTGATGTAAACTATGTAAAATAGGAAGCAAATATGCCATTTAGCCAATGTTAAAACAGCTATAAGAATAGCAGCTGATGTAAACTATGTAAAATAGGAAGCAAATATGCCATTTAGCCAATATTAAAACAGCTATAAGAATAGCAGCTGATGTAAACTATGTAAAATAGGAAGCAAATATGCCATTTAGCCAATGTTAAAACAGCTATAAGAATAGCAGCTGATGTAAACTATGTAAAATAGGAAGCAAATATGCCATTTAGCCAATATTAAAACATCTATAAGAATAGCAGCTGATGTAAACTATGTAAAATAGGAAGCAAATATGCCATTTAGCCAATATTAAAACAGCTATAAGAATAGCAGCTGATGTAAACTATGTAAAATAGGAAGCAAATATGCCATTTAGCCAATATTAAAACAGCTATAAGAATAGCAGCTGATGTAAACTATGTAAAATAGGAAGCAAATATGCCATTTAGCCAATATTAAAACAGCTATAAGAATAGCAGCTGATGTAAACTATGTAAAATAGGAAGCAAATATGCCATTTAGCCAATATTAAAACAGCTATAAGAATAGCAGCTGATGTAAACTATGTAAAATAGGAAGCAAATATGCCATTTAGCCAATATTAAAACAGCTATAAGAATAGCAGCTGATGTAAACTATGTAAAATAGGAAGCAAATATGCCATTTAGCCAATATTAAAACAGCTATAAGAATAGCAGCTGATGTAAACTATGTAAAATAGGAAGCAAATATGCCATTTAGCCAATATTAAAACAGCTATAAGAATAGCAGCTGATTTAAACTATGGAAAATAGGAAGCTAATGTGTCATTTAGCAAATATTGAAACATCTATAAGAATAGCAGTTGATGTAAATTAATGTAAAAGAGGAAACACATATTAGCAGTAAGGCCAGTTTGCTGCTTCTATCAATTCACATTCTTGCCCTTACTAAACCGCTACAAAAACGTTGACATTTTCATTAAATAGCTCGCTTACGGCGCATCAATTTTCTTTCCATGTCTTGTTCAAGGTTATTAGTGCCTTCATAAAACCCATGTATAACATCGCACTGAAACTTCATAGCTTCATAAAACAAAACAGGTTAGGTTTAAATAAATTTAAAATCCCGGCTTCCGTTCATCGTGACCCTAGACGTCATGAAGGAGGTGATGTATAAGGGACGGCCGTGGACAATGCTGCGTTAAGTACGAAGGCGTGTGCTATAGTATTACAAGATTTGTTAGCTTTGTGTTGCCCCGAGCTGCGGAATAATTTGTCTAGGTTAGGTGCGATTAATTGAGGCAAGTCCGAGCGGCCAGCTGAGGTTATTACATTGAAGGAAGCGCCCACGGCGACAGAAAAATGCCACGAAGAATTCGCGAAGGTAAGGGCGTAAAGAATAGTTTCTTGAAAAATTTCATTATGTCACTTACGGTGCAAACTGATTGTAACTTGAGACGAGGCTAGGAGAAGGAGAAAGGTCGGCAAATATTAATTTTTTAGATTGAAAAGTGTGTACACTTTCATTTTGCAGAATGAGGTCAGTATTTATAGACACTCACTTGAACTTATAAAAACCGTTGGTTATTTTGTCTAAGACAATGTTTATATATACATACTTATTTATTTAGCGTACGTTGCGATGTATTTTACTATTCCGATTACAGTACTTACATCCCCTGTATGTTAAAGGTAACTTACACGAGCACGTGTAGCTAGCTACTTTAAAAGACAACGTACCGTTAGCCTATACATTTTGTATCTTTTAAAATGGTTTTAATCTTTGTCCCCATTTATTTAAAAACTTGTAAGTATAAAGGATTTAGTTGGTGCTCGTCGGTGTAGCACGCTGGAAGTATATTGTACGCGAGAAGGCGACTAAGGTGCAATACCCGGTACCTTTACAAAGTACACTGTGTTTAAGTAATTATATGTTACTTTAAATCATCCAAACCATTATATCCAAGTACCACAAAATTGAGGGATGACAGTTTTTAATATTGAAAAACATTTATTTATATTTTGCAGAGGAAGACTTTATTAATAGTTTTACTCAATTTCCTAACCTAAAGATATACTTCAAAATCTAATAAATAAGAGAAAAAACTGTAAAATGTTTCATTCCATAGCTACCAAAAGCTTCAGATGTCAAATATATGTTCCAGCAAAGTTTTGTGTTGGATTTATACTTCCTTGTGCCATGGTCTATTTTATTATTTCCATCCAAATCTCGCAGCTAAAACAGAACATATATTCACTTCTGTGATCAACGATCTTCAACTCTTCGTAATAGCGATGCGTTCTGTCTTTTTTCAGAAAATTGTTTTTGCAATTAAACTCGGTTTGATCAAAATGATTAAGTATATTTAACTGTAAAGGGAAAACTTTTATGTCGATAATCAGGCAAAACAATGAGTAGCATCCTTCCTTGACTCCGGCAGAGAACACGAGTATGCCTGGTAAGAGACCCGGTTTCGCGATGCTGTTCATGATTTTCTCTCCTCTAATAACAAGGAAAAACTTCCATGATGATGATCAGGCAAAATAATGAGTAGTTGTAGCATCCTTCCTTGACTCCGGCCGAGAACACGAGTACGCCTGGTAAGAGACCCAGTTTCGCGATGCTGTTCATGATTTTCTCTCCTCTAATAACAAGGAAAAACTTCCATGATGATGATCAGACAAAACAATGAGTAGTTGTAGCATCCTTCCTTGACTCCGGCAGAGAACACGAGTACGCCTGGTAAGAGACCCGGTTTCGCGATGCCGTCCATGATTTTCTCTCCTCTAATAACAAGGAAAAACTTCCATGATGATGATCAGGCAAAACAATGAGTAGTTGTAGCATCCTTCCTTGACTCCGGCAGAGAAACGAGTACGCCTGGTACCCGGTTTCGCGATGCTGTCCATGATTTTTCTCTCCTCTAATAACAAGGAAAAACTTCCATGATGATGATCAGGCAAAACAATGAGTAGTTGTAGCATCCTTCCTTGACTCCGGCAGAGAACACGAGTACGCCTGGTAAGAGACCCGGTTTCGCGATGCCGTCCATGATTTTCTCTCCTCTAATAACAAGGAAAAACTTCCATGATGATGATCAGGCAAAACAATGAGTAGTTGTAGCATCCTTCCTTGACTCCGGCAGAGAACACGAGTACGCCTGGTAAGAGACCCGGTTTCGCGATGCCGTCCATGATTTTCTCTCCTCTAATAACAAGGAAAAACTTCCATGATGATGATCAGACAAAACAATGAGTAGTTGTAGCATCCTTCCTTGACTCCGGCAGAGAACACGAGTACGCCTGGTAAGAGACCCGGTTTCGCGATGCCGTCCATGATTTTCTCTCCTCTAATAACAAGGAAAAACCTCCATGATGATGATCAGGCAAAACAATGAGTAGTTGTAGCATCCTTCCTTGACTCCGGCAGAGAACACGAGTACGCCTGGTAAGAGACCCGGTTTCGCGATGCCGTCCATGATTTTCTCTCCTCTAATAACAAGGAAAAACTTCCATGATGATGATCAGGCAAAACAATGAGTAGTTGTAGCATCCTTCCTTGACTCCGGCAGAGAACACGAGTACGCCTGGTAAGAGACCCGGTTTCGCGATGCCGTCCATGATTTTCTCTCCTCTAATAACAAGGAAAAACTTCCATGATGATGATCAGACAAAACAATGAGTAGTTGTAGCATCCTTCCTTGACTCCGGCAGAGAACACGAGTACGCCTGGTAAGAGACCCGGTTTCGCGATGCCGTCCATGATTTTCTCTCCTCTAATAACAAGGAAAAACCTCCATGATGATGATCAGGCAAAACAATGAGTAGTTGTAGCATCCTTCCTTGACTCCGGCAGAGAACACGAGTACGCCTGGTAAGATACCCGGTTTCGCGATGCTGTCCATGATTTTCTCTCCTCTAATAACAAGGAAAAACTTCCATGATGATGATCAGACAAAACAATGAGTAGTTGTAGCATCCTTCCTTGACTCCGGCAGAGAACACGAGTACGCCTGGTAAGAGACCCGGTTTCGCGATGCCGTCCATGATTTTCTCTCCTCTAATAACAAGGAAAAACTTCCATGATGATGATCAGACAAAACAATGAGTAGTTGTAGCATCCTTCCTTGACTCCGGCAGAGAACACGAGTACGCCTGGTAAGAGACCCGGTTTCGCGATGCCGTCCATGATTTTCTCTCCTCTAATAACAAGGAAAAACTTCCATGATGATGATCAGACAAAACAATGAGTAGTTGTAGCATCCTTCCTTGACTCCGGCAGAGAACACGAGTACGCCTGGTAAGAGACCCGGTTTCGCGATGCTGTCCATGATTTTTCTCTCCTCTAACAACAAGGAAAAACTTCCATGATGATGATCAGGCAAAACAATGAGTAGTTGTAGCATCCTTCCTTGACTCCGGCAGAGAACACGAGTACGCCTGGTAAGAGACCCGGTTTCGCGATGCCGTCCATGATTTTTCTCTCCTCTAATAACAAGGAAAAACTTCCATGATGATGATCAGGCAAAACAATGAGTAGTTGTAGCATCCTTCCTTGACTCCGGCAGAGAACACGAGTACGCCTGGTAAGAGACCCGGTTTCGCGATGCCGTCCATGATTTTCTCTCCTCTAATAACAAGGAAAAACTTCCATGATGATGATCAGGCAAAACAATGAGTAGTATTTCCTACCTATTATTAACAATCTTCCTTAAGTGAAAGTGGTTAAACTAACGGACGAAACAAATTACATAACCCATTCTTTCCATGCTAGGCATGTGTTCCCAAAGGCCAGAGTAGCATTGCTATAGGAGCATTATGATTACACCTCTTAACCTTTAAATCTTATCCCTTATAACTTCAATACGTCAGGATCAGTTTCCTCTATCATAGACCAGAGGGGCTTGCATCCCACCTTCTTTTCGTGCCCGATATGGGTTTATACAATTCTTTCTCATCCCTCCCTGTATGATATTTTTAGTTTTAAAAAGACATAACTGCATCACATAGAAACAATGGCGTTTATTCACGGCAAAAGTCTTCAAAGATAGCAGTAAGGTTTATGTAGGAACCACTACTTTCTCACTCACAACTGCATTTCTCTTAAACATTTCGCTCAATGAACGCCCTATCTAAACCCCCAGCTGGTTCTCGAACGTGCAATTAGAGTTCGCTGGCTTGATTGATGTTCCCGCCTGCCACTAGGAGCGGTATAGTCACGTAATGGTCTTCAATTACTCCGTTCACTACAAAAGAATAATTAATACTTTACATTTTCCAGCTTAGAACCGCATTCCGTCAAGGTTATTTCTCGGAAGGACGGCGTAGTTGGAAAGAAACCCCGATTAATTTTGTACGGTGGCACTGTTTTATTGCTGCCAGAGTGCATTGCGGTCTGTCGTGCCAGTACGGACGCTCGGCAAGCGGATTGCTATTGTAAATATATAACCGTATTTGGTGTTGGTATTATTATTTTTACCCGTTAATTGTTGGGCGTTACAGAAGTAAAACGGGGCAGCGAAAATTGAACGTTACATTTATAGCATTATTTTATATTTATTTTTGGAACAGCAAGACCTAAACATCCTGTTCCCATTGCAGCCAGGTTTATTCGGAAGTGGAGGGGTGTGTTTCGTCTCTACTATTTGTGTGCTTTAAGTTAAATTTGAATATCTTCCCCTTTATAGAATAAGGAAATGGCTGAGAATAAAGTTAGAATTAAGAAACTAGTTCCAGGAAAACTTTATAAGCTGGCACTTGGGAACTGTGGTGCTTGGCAAGGGACCGAATGGAGGTGTGTGTTTTCGGCTCTACTATTTGTGTGCTTTATGTAAAATTTCAATATCTTCCCCTTTATAGAATAAGGAAATGGCTGAGAATAAAGTTAGAATTAAGAAACTAGTTCCAGGAAAACTTTATAAGCTGGCACTTGGGAACTGTGGTGCTTGGCAAGGGACCGAGTGGAGGTGTGTGTTTTCGTCTCTACTATTTGTGTGCTTTAAGTAAAATTTCAATATCTTCCCCTTTATAGAATAAGGAAATGGCTGAGAATAAAGTTAGAATTAAGAAACTAGTTCCAGGAAAACTTTATAAGCTGGCACTTGGGAACTGTGGTGCTTGGCAAGGGACCGAATGGAGGTGTGTGTTTTCGGCTCTACTATTTGTGTGCTTTAAGTAAAATTTCAATATCTTCCCCTTTATAGAATAAGGAAATGGCTGAGAATAAAGTTAGAATTAAGAAACTAGTTCCAGGAAAACTTTATAAGCTGGCACTTGGGAACTGTGGTGCTTGGCAAGGGACCGAGTGGAGGTGTGTGTTTTCGTCTCTACTATTTGTGTGCTTTAAGTTAAATTTGAATATCTTCCCCTTTATAGAATAAGGAAATGGCTGAGAATAAAGTTATAATTAAGAGACTAGTTCCAGGGAAACTTTATAAGCTGGCACTTGGGAACTGTGGTGCTTGGCAAGGGACCGAGTGGAGGTGTGTGTTTTCGTCCCTACTATTTGTGTGCTTTAAGTAAAATTTCAATATCTTCCCCTTTATAGAATAAGGAAATGGCTGAGAATAAAGTTAGAATTAAGAAACTAGTTCCAGGGAAACTTTATAAGCTGGCACTTGGGAACTGTGGTGCTTGGCAAGGGACCGAGTGGAGGTGTGTGTTTTCGTCTCTACTATTTGTGTGCTTTAAGTTAAATTTGAATATCTTCCCCTTTATAGAATAAGGAAATGGCTGAGAATAAAGTTAGAATTAAGAAACTAGTTCCAGGAAAACTTTATAAGATGGCACTTGGGAACTGTGGTGCTTGGCAAGGGACCGAGTGGAGGTGTGTGTTTTCGTCTCTACTATTTGTGTGCTTTAAGTTAAATTTGAATATCTTCCCCTTTATAGAATAAGGAAATGGGTGAGAATAAAGTTAGAATTAAGAAACTAGTTCCAGGGAAACTTTATAAGCTGGCACTTGGGAACTGTGGTGCTTGGCAAGGGACCGAGTGGAGGTGTGTGTTTTCGTCTCTACTATTTGTGTGCTTTAAGTTAAATTTGAATATCTTCCCCTTTATAGAATAAGGAAATGGCTGAGAATAAAGTTAGAATTAAGAAACTAGTTCCAGGGAAACTTTATAAGCTGGCACTTGGGAACTGTGGTGCTTGGCAAGGGACCGAGTGGAGGTGTGTGTTTTCGTCTCTACTATTTGTGTGCTTTAAGTTAAATTTGAATATCTTCCCCTTTATAGAATAAGGAAATGGCTGAGAATAAAGTTAGAATTAAGAAACTAGTTCCAGGGAAACTTTATAAGCTGGCACTTGGGAACTGTGGTGCTTGGCAAGGGACCGAGTGGAGGTGTGTGTTTTCGTCTCTACTATTTGTGTGCTTTAAGTTAAATTTGAATATCTTCCCCTTTATAGAATAAGGAAATGGCTGAGAATAAAGTTAGAATTAAGAAACTAGTTCCAGGGAAACTTTATAAGCTGACACTTGGGAACTGTGGTGCTGGGCAAGGGACCGAGTGGAGGTGCGAAGACAACTGTGGAAAAGGAATAATTATTTTGTTACTTATTAATAGTTTTTAATGTATAGTAAAACTAACAACAAATGTAAATAGCAAGCGTGCTAATAGGATTGTCTATGAGGTTGGGACGGGTAAGGCCGCAATTTATGACTCTGATGGGGATGACGACAGTGTCTCATAACTAAGGTTGGAGTAGAGCAGGGGTTTCCAAAACTCCCCTCCACTTTATACTATAAATAAATGGTATAGCCATATGAAAAAAAACAAGTATTATATATATATATATATATATATATATATATATATATATATATATATGACCTATATATTGAAAACAATTTATTTATTTATACATATGAAAGTATGTAAGTACTTTCATAGGAAACATGATATAATATTACAAGTTTTAATTCGCAAGGTAAATTCTAACTGATAAGAGGAAAATCTGTTAGTGAGATGGATGAGCTTGCAGTTTTTTTCACAAGTATGCCTATTTGAGGTTCTATTTCAGTAAATGCACAATGCGTCATAAGCAACATCAAGTTTGTTTCTATATTTTGTTTTCTGAAAATGTATTTTCACTTGAAAGTAGGTATTTGAAAAAGGCACGAATAATCGAAGAGCTGCCTGTGATACACATTTAAGTGTTTTACCCAAAATGAAGATGTGTCCAATGTGTCGCTGATGCCACATTGAACGCAAACATTCTTTTTGCGACACTTTTATACTATTATTCTTTTCAATCCGTCATGTTGATTTAATTTCAAGTTTACAAAATTTGCACAACCTTTACCTATATTTCTTTTATAAATGCATAGATTTCAGTTAAATTTTCTTAACACCAAAGTCAGTAAAATTACTTAAGGAAAAAAATCTGAGTAAATTTAGTTATAAATGTAGATATATTGTGTACTTAATTTTTAACTAAAAAGGAATTTATGTTACTATTTCCCTAATGGTCTCGCGCCCCCCACCCATGACTTGCCCGTCAGTTTGGAAACATATGGAGCTTACATAGAACAGATAGAGTATAGGGATAGCGGAAATATGTCTGGGGCTTCATATCCCTGACTACTGTTTGTAAACGTTATCCGTCCTCTTTATTAAGTTTCTTCTCCATATCCTAGACAGAGGGAATATGTCTGGGGCTTCATATCCCTGACTACTGTTTGTAAACGTTATCCGTCCTCTTTATTAAGTTTCTTCTCCATATCCTAGACAGAGGGAATATGTCTGGGGCTTCATATCCCTGACTACTGTTTGTAAACGTTATCCGTCCTCTTTATTAAGTTTCTTCTCCATATCCTAGATAGAGGGAATATGTCTGGGGCTTCATATCCCTGACTACTGTTTGTAAACTTTATCCGACCTCTTTATTAAGTTTCTTCTCCATATCCTAGACAGAGGGAATATGTCTGGGGCTTCATATCCCTGACTACTGTTTGTAAACGTTATCCGTCCTCTTTATTAAGTTTCTTCTCCATATCCTAGACAGAGGGAATATGTCTGGGGCTTCATATCCCTGACTACTGTTTGTAAACGTTATCCGTCCTCTTTATTAAGTTTCTTCTCCATATCCTAGATAGAGGGAATATGTCTGGGGCTTCATATCCCTGACTACTGTTTGTAAACTTTATCCGACCTCTTTATTAAGTTTCTTCTCCATATCCTAGACAGAGGGAATATGTCTGGGGCTTCATATCCCTGACTACTGTTTGTAAACTTTATCCGTCCTCTTTATTAAGTTTCTTCTCCATATCCTAGACAGAGGGAATATGTCTGGGGCTTCATATCCCTGACTACTGTTTGTAAACGTTATCCGTCCTCTTTATTAAGTTTCTTCTCCATATCCTAGATAGAGGGAATATGTCTGGGGCTTCATATCCCTGACTACTGTTTGTAAACTTTATCCGACCTCTTTATTAAGTTTCTTCTCCATATCCTAGACAGAGGGAATATGTCTGGGGCTTCATATCCCTGACTACTGTTTGTAAACTTTATCCGTCCTCTTTATTAAGTTTCTTCTCCATATCCTAGACAGAGGGAATATGTCTGGGGCTTCATATCCCTGACTACTGTTTGTAAACGTTATCCGTCCTCTTTATTAAGTTTCTTCTCCATATCCTAGACAGAGGGAATATGTCTGGGGCTTCATATCCCTGACTACTGTTTGTAAACGTTATCCGTCCTCTTTATTAAGTTTCTTCTCCATATCCTAGATAGAGGGAATATGTCTGGGGCTTCATATCCCTGACTACTGTTTGTAAACTTTATCCGACCTCTTTATTAAGTTTCTTCTCCATATCCTAGATAGAGGGAATATGTCTGGGGCTTCATATCCCTGACTACTGTTTGTAAACTTTATCCGACCTCTTTATTAAGTTTCTTCTCCATATCCTAGATAGAGGGAATATGTCTGGGGCTTCATATCCCTGACTACTGTTTGTAAACTTTATCCGACCTCTTTATTAAGTTTCTTCTCCATATCCTAGATAGAGGGAATATGTCTGGGGCTTCATATCCCTGACTACTCTTTGTAAACGTTATCCGTCCTCTTTATTAAGTTTCTTCTCCATATCCTAGATAGAGGGAATATGTCTGGGGCTTCATATCCCTGACTACTGTTTGTAAACTTTATCCGTCCTCTTTATTAAGTTTCTTCTCCATATCCTAGATAGAGGGAATATGTCTGGGGCTTCATATCCCTGACTACTCTTTGTAAACGTTATCCGTCCTCTTTATTAAGTTTCTTCTCCATATCCTAGATAGAGGGAATATGTCTGGGGCTTCATATCCCTGACTACTGTTTGTAAACTTTATCCGTCCTCTTTATTAAGTTTCTTCTCCATATCCTAGATAGAGGGAATATGTCTGGGGCTTCATATCCCTGACTACTGTTTGTAAACTTTATCCGACCTCTTTATTAAGTTTCTTCTCCATATCCTAGATAGAGGGAATATGTCTGGGGCTTCATATCCCTGACTACTGTTTGTAAACTTTATCCGACCTCTTTATTAAGTTTCTTCTCCATATCCTAGATAGAGGGAATATGTCTGGGGCTTCATATCCCTGACTACTGTTTGTAAACTTTATCCGTCCTCTTTATTAAGTTTCTTCTCCATATCCTAGATAGAGGGAATTTTGTACTAATTTATTTCTAAAATAAATAGACAGAAATAATGTTGGACAGTAAAAAGTCAATGTCTTTGAAAATCACTGTATATAATAGAGGATCAGGGTAAGACCATAAAACGACCTGAAAAGACCTAATATTTTCTGCCATTGTATAGATGTCTATGCCTAGGATATGAAATGGTTAAGACAATGTAAGGCAGTATAAGAGAAGACAGTAGTTCTCTAATACTGGGCACAGAGAAGAACTACGACATCGCGTGGGCAGCGTCGTTTATATGCTTTTTACCATTAGAACTCTTCTTTAACCTCTGTCTGTATACGATACGTTTACAGGAATGTCATTTCTTATTCATTACCTATTTATTCTTTTTGTCATTAATTTTCATAAGTTTTCTTCGAACTTGATTCGCCTGTGGTACAGAATGTAAACGAACGCGGAGGTGTTCGTAACTAATGAGCATCGCAATTTATATGAAGAAGACACGAACGGGGGAAGGCGTGCATGCACAGTTCTCATTACAAATCCAGCCAGCGATGTAATTATATATGCATTTACAGTAGTTGGCATTTATTGTCATTTGCTCACGGATGCATGTAAATGTTTGCATCCTTATCTGTCCTGCCCTCTGCTCGCAGTGTACAGAATCAACAGTTCATATCTAGTAGTGACACAATCGGTCTAGCGTCTGCAATGATATACGGACGCAGTGCTGCGGTTTCATGAATCGATTCACTTTGAGGTCAGGCTAATTGGTCCGATCGTACGCCTTGATTAGACGCATGCTAACGAATTATTTTACTCGTCTAGTAAGGTACGAGCGTTGGTAGGCAAGTTTAACTACATACATGCATTCTTCGACAACGAAATCGGGGATGAGAGATTAAGGTAATCCCAGTTTTGTTCCCTCCAAGGAAGTTTCTCCCTCTGAACGCCTGTTACAATTTAGCCAAAATTTTGAAGCATAAACGTTCTAGTAAAACTGAAGTAATATAACGTCACAAAACACCTCAGACTTACGTATAGTGAACGAGTTTTCCCAAAGATTCCCGGAATATGGCGGGTTATGCATACAGCTGTTTACGTCTTCACTTAGACTTTATTTGGAGGTCCGCTCAAACCTTCTTGGATAGAGTTATGAGCAGTTTGTGGACCACGGTACCGTGCATTTGGCCTTCGAGATTTTTCGTGTACTACCACTTTTCAAAACATATTATACATGTTCTATACATCAACTGCTTCTGTATCCGATATGGGTACACAACGTTCAAGATTGCTTCTTATTTCATACCAAAGGTAATTTATCATCGAACTATCTAATATTCGCCGTCTCATGCAAGTCAGTGTTTTGACAGTCTTTATCCTGTTTTTAGAAAAGTATTTAAACTGGCCCTCTACTTCCCGTCTCGCCTACTGCGATCTCTCAAGTTCATGTGCACGGCTTATACTCTTATACATCATCATCATCATCATTATTTATGATTTTTATTTAATTTTTTGGGGGGATAGAAACGAAATGAGGTTATTACCATTTATGGTCAACTCCTTACATATCTCGGAGCTGAGTTCCATACACAGTCCTAATTATTATTGTCATTTTTAAAATTGTAGTTTAAAAACAAGAAAATAATGAACGGCTACTGCTATTGTGTGTAGTCGGAGTGAGTAACATTACTAAATATCAT
>JBAIZL010000007.1:36538282-36635782 GCA_036971475.1 Prosapia bicincta
AGATGTTAAATATTGCAGTTATCTGTTTCATAATTAGTTAATTGACCTGCAAAGTTAAGAATAAATTGAATTTAAGAATGACGCATTCAATAATTTTACCAACAAATTTCAAATTTAAATAAATGGAGTTTTAATACACAAAAATACAAAGAAAGAAAATACATTTGAAATGTTTACACTATTTTTATAACTGGCTTTACATTCTTTTAACGTGTCAGGAATTTGTGTAAACATTGTATTATTTTATAATTTATGGCATTGGCAAATGATATCCACAAAGAGATTGCTTCTATTTAAAATAAAATACATTTCAATTTACTTTTGTTCAACAGTTAAAAAAAATTGATATTGCATCATATAAATTAATTATCATTTTCCGCATTTTAAAAATATAAAAACTTGTACTATTTTGCCGTGACTTTCAAAATTTGAAATTAAATTTTTTATTTCACATCACTTTTTATTAAAATTAGAACCTATCTGAACTGGAATTTGTGATGTACAACATGGCTCCTGGATCAGATCTCGCCATTATGCATTTTGGATTCAAGTTGATTAGCAACTTCCCCCGGTGTTGAATATTAGTGTAGCAACATTTCTTGAAAAGAAATAAAATAATAAATTAAACGTTTTATACTTTGAAACTGTTAATATTTGTAAAAAATCCATTTTGCTACGACCATCTTGCGACGTGTGCATGGTTCTGCAACCACCTACCAAAGAGAAAGCTTAAGCACATATGCAGCGACACCCGACCTTCTGTGCAATACTTCGGAGCATCTTTAAATAACAGGCTTGTGGATTTCATATCTCAACCAGTATAATTTACATTATAATTTACAATTTTTCTATTTCATATTTTTAAACTAATATCCCGGTTCGTTTTCTGAAGCTGCTGTAATATGTAACGTTTTTGCCTAAAATAATGTTACAGATAAACTGTGTACCACATATCAACCACTCATAGGTTTTAAATATCTAAGAAACAGATTTCTTGTTTAATTTCGTTTTTACACATATTTTCAATTATGGTTGTTTAGGTTTTATTTTTAAATTTATTTTATTATTTTTTTGTTAGTTTTGTTGTTCTACAAACGTTGTTACTGTTTCCAATTTTTAGTTTTTATATAAGTGTTTACTCTGGCTACCTTGGTGGGTTGTTGTATTGTTTTCCCTAAGGATTTATAAAAACATAAAATCATTGTAATTGAGTGTACTCGTCTGGCTAGACAATTTAAAAACATTTTAACCTAATTTCAGGCTTGATAAGGGGCACGAACTAGTTGCCGGAACGTTGATAATTTTGAATAAATAGTCAGACCTTCTTGGTTGTTTTTCGACCCGTGAAGGAATTTATGTTGGCATTTGCAACCTAAATAAAGTTCTTCCCAGGTTTCTCGTAAAGACGTACGAGGACATATTTTGTAACCAGGACTAACGTAAGCCCTGTAATGTAGTCACAAACACCAAACCTCGGTCACTTGAAAACACCTTCACCTTAAAGAAATAACCAGTACAAAGAAATATTTCCAGTTTAGGGTGAGTCTCACTGTCCGGGATACAAGATGCATTGCTGTTCGCCTTCGGGTAAATCAAGCCCTACAATACAGCTGTTTACATTTACGAGCTTAGAAAAGGTCAGTCAAAGGTCACAGCTCATTACTCTTATATTTATGTGCATCTCAGTACTTCCTTGGTACAATTTGCATCCTTAATGAAAGCACTGAGGTAAAATAGATCTCACTGTCTAGCCTACCTTTGTCTCAGACCGTATAAACTACAATATCCCTGCATCATTGAATACACTCTAATTGTATTTGTTTTCTGTTAGATGACTGGTAACACTGTGGTGCTCAGGTGTGTGGGAGGGATTTCGCGAGTTATAGCACTGCATGACTGTCGTGTACTGGGACATGGGTACGAATCATGCTAGGTAGGGTCCATAATTGCTTATGTGAAGGGGATGAAAACTATTTACCTGTTCCCAGCCTCTCTTATAGCAGTAGAAACGTCTATAAAATTATTTATAGAAATAGAAAAGTATTTTTATAAGAATGTTGAATATTTCTATTGAGATATTGGGAGAGTTGTGAACGCGGTGAAGACGACTTCAGCAGGTGCCCTTAATCCACCACTCTTGTTATGATTGTTGTATACGTCATACTGTATAGCAAAGTCCTACATTGGATTAACTAACGTTAACGCTCTTATAGCATTGCATTAGTTAGAGTGCCAAGCCGCCAGCTCAGTTCCGCCTATTGAGATGTGTTTTGGGTCAAGCTTGACTCAAGGAAGATCACGACAAAATAGTATTACTATATACAACTTGGATTTCATGCGTTTGTTGAAAAGTCGATAGACTGTCATTTTGTTAGGATCTTTCCATGTGGCGAGGTTTAGGGCTGTGCAGGAGACTTGAGAGACCTGGGGTCCTGTTGTACGATGATTTCATATCGTCTATTAGGACGTTGAACAGATGGCAGCTTCCTATAGACCATGTCAGAGTTCCTTGCACAGTAAGGATCACACATTTAGTCTAGACGTTTTGTCTCCGTTTGAACAAATTTCTCTTCACTCCGCGTTCCTTCATCTTGCAAAAGAATCATATTTTGTTATATACTTCAAGTTAATGAAACAACTTTTGGAAACTGCTTAGATTGGTGTCAGACCTTAAGGGGTGCCTGTAAATCTGATCGATTGTTCAACGATGCTGCTAGATCGACCTGCCTGTCTGTCGTTCATTTCTCCCTCATTTTTCAAAAGATTATAGATTAATAGTTCAAGCATCTTGTTTGCCATTTTGGAGAGAGATCCTGTGAGCTATATGGGATTGTAGCTGATGGTGTTTCGTTGCTATTCTTTCTCATGAATCGGGATAATGCAGTCCTCCTATCCATTTGACCTAGGGCAGGATTATAAATTTAGGGAGATTCTCCTTTACAGACTCTTACAAAATACGTAGCGCAATAATAGAAAGGCTCCTAACAAAAATATTTAAAATCTTTTCGTGTCAAATTAATCTGTTAGTTTTTAGTTTTTTTATATTTTTAAAGTCAATTTTGGCGCCTTAGCATTTAAATTCTGCAGCATATAATTTAAGGCAAAAAAGGTGGCGTAACGACTAAAAGTTACAGCACTTGTCTTAAGGCACCGGGAGCAAGCGTCACCCCTCAGTCATTGGCCTCCGAACGACACCGTAAACATTGAAAAATTGCCCAAAACCTCTCGCATCCAGTGCCTAATTAAATGTGAAGCAGAAAGACGTAACCCTGCCGAGTCGTCAATCACGACAAATTGCCCGATTCGTCACGCTACAAACTGAATCTTATCAAATCCGCCCACGATTAAATGTAACTCACTCGGAAGCAATGTATAGTTGCGACTTGTTGGTAAATCCAAAGTGCATTGATCGTTTGATACGGTTTATAAACACACACACACACACACAAGTTGCATATACGGTTATGTTAGTATAACTTATGGATATTGCTTCCATATAAACTAGAGACGGGCCGATTCCAGAAATCGTTGATTCTACTGGTATCAATCTAATGATTCAGATTTTTGTTTTATTTTTAACTCTTAAAATACGTATGCGGTGTAATTTACAGGAAATATATGTATCATTATCAACTATGTCAGATTCAAATATTACTTGATTTGAACGAATTAAACGATTGAAGCAAATGTCTATTTGAGATCACGAAAAATATTATTCTTATTTATTACGCAATAACAGAAGATTGGCACACATTTCTGGTCGACACACACACACCCCCCTCTCTCCCCCGTATCTGGCCGTCACTACTATGCCACCACTTCGACACACACACACCCCCTCTCTCTCCCCCGTATCTGGCCGTCACTACTATGCCACCACTTCATACATGTAGAATCAAAACGCAAAGATAAAGTACTTGCAATTTCTCCAGGTATACAAACTGGCTATTACTGAAGTTATATTATAATCGTGGACTGAAGTTCATATTTATAATTTTAAATAAATCATTACTTTTATCCAATATGTTTGCCACCCTTTCAGAAATTCCTATTTATAAATCAATGTCGAATGTTTTGTGTAGCCTATTACATTAAAACGGAACTTTTAAAAGGTTTCACCATATGGCCAAGATATTATTTAACTCATTACTAGAGAATATCACGTAGGGTTATATAACTTAAAAGAATCGAAAATCTACTTTAATAATCGAGAATAAAAAAAAATTGGAGAATCGAAAACGGAATTGAAAGTTTTATATATATACTCATCCCTAATATAAACACACATTTACATGCTCCAATCATCCTCACCTCGAACCAGAATACATAAACACTCTTATTGTATTTATTTATTTACTAATATATATGTTTTTGTTCGCAGGTAAGCCCTCAGAAAGTGCAAATACAACCAGTTTTAATCAGTAAGTAAATTCATATTGTAGAATCTCTCGTTAAGGATGCACGCGTATCAAGTTAATACTGGTAATGACAGTAAATAGTCGAAACCACTCCGTTAATCTGAAAAGTTTTTTTTAATAATACTTTTTCATCATTTAAAGAAACACTTTCTATTTACTCAAAGTTACTTTAACACCCTTAGGTCGACCAACTGAATCAATGTTTGAGCTATAAAGGGCCACAAAAATTACTTTAACACCCTTAGGTCGAGACCAACTGAAGCAATGTATGAGCTATAAAGAGCCACAAAAGTTACTTTAACACCCTTAGGTCGAGACCAACTGAAGCAATGTTTGAGCTATAAAGGGCCACAAAAGTTACTTTAACACCCTTAGGTCGAGACCAACTGAAGCAATGTTTGAGCTATAAAGGGCCACAAGTGTGTCCGCACTACTGGCGGGTAGTTTACTTCTACCTCCACCACGTTTACTTAGCCCTCAGCCCTTATTTCACAACTAATCGCAAACACCTATTAATTACGTTTTTATAAATACAGTACTTTTATATGCTTTACTAATTTACAATTAATTATTTTCAGCGTTCATATTACTACATCTCACAAGTTTACCTAAAGTGACTAAATAAATATGGTCGCTATTACTTCATGTTTCACGGGAAGGTCATAGAATCGAGAGTTGACTGTAAAATCTGAATGTGTTATATCGATAAGCTTTAGAAAAACGTTTATCACAAGAAAAATGTTCATAAAAACATAACAAAAGTATGGTATTAAATTTTTTTTTTCAAATTATATTTTTATTATGTTTTAAAAACAATTATAAACAGAGCATAATTAATTGAAGTTATTTCAATATTTTTTATATTTATTTATAACAATGAGGTCATTATGTGGTGAAGTGGGTCAGGGTTTAATTAGGAAAGTAATATTTCTGTAGCGCTAAGTTAGATTCAGCGTGTGCAAATAGAGGTACCTAGACCTCAGGTTCCCAAACTTTTTGGTACCACGCCCCTCTTCTTGAAATGCAGCCTCCCACGCCTCTTCCACTTTACACTATTAATAAATGGTATGGGCATATGAAAAAGAAACAATTATTGTATATATTGAAAACAATTTATTTATTTACACATACTTTCCCAAGGAACATGATATATAACGTTCCAAATTTTAATTTGCGAGGTAAATTTAACTGATAAGAGGGAAATCTGTCAGTGAGATGGATGAGCTTGCATGTTTTCCACAAGCGTGCCTATTTGAGGTTGTAATTTAGTAAGGGCACAACGCAAGTCATTAGCAACATCAAGTTTGTTCCTATATTTTTGTTTTATTGCAACAAGTGCTGAAAATGTTTTTTTCGCACAATTAGGTGCTTGAAAGAGGCAAGTATAATCGAAGAGCTGCCTGTGATACACCATTAAGTGTTTTATCCAAAATGAAGATGTGTCCATTGTGACGCTGCTGTCACATTGAACGGCGTCGAACATTCCTTTCGTGACACTTTCGTACTATTATTCCTTTCAATCAGTCACGTTGATTTAATTTCTAGTTTACAAAATTTCCCCAACCTTTCTTCTATAAATGCATACATTTCATCTAAATTTTCTGAACATCATGGTCAATAAGATTTAAGTTATAAATGTCGATATATTGTGTACACTTAAAGCTTAACTAAATGAGTATTTGTTTTACTATTTCCCGACCCCCCTGACATGCCCTCGCGCCCCTCCAGTTTGGGAACCTACGACCTTGAGTAACAATAGACAGTAAAAGCTACTGTTGACCATATTACCTCTCTATGGCAGCTCCACCCTGTCTCTCTTATACCATGTCTCATTAAATAAATGACTCATTATACAATAATAATAACAATAGCATCTCATTTAAAGAACACTCACGGCATAACTCATTCTTTCTAATCCTTCGTATGTCATTCGTATACATTCTTAGAAAAGGTAGAGTGCGGGTTTACTTAAGCAATGCAAATATGTCGTAACGAAACTTATTTCCCCCTACGCCAGGGTATCGTTATTTATAAGTCCTACTTATACTCTACCTTGGATTCTGCAAAGAGGTAGGTATCCACTAAGCTAGTCCTATGATAGGGATGGGAAGAGAGTACAAGGTTGTAGCTAAGTGCTCTACACCGATAAGGTCCCTCCGAGTTTTAGTAATAATATGCTCTACGTTGGTGGGTACTTGGATTCTGCAAAGAGGTAGGTATCCACTAAGCTAGTCCTATGATAGGGATGTGAAGAGAGTACAAGGCTGTAGCTAAGTGCTATACACCGATAAGGTCCCTCCGAGTTTTAGTAATAATATGCTCTACCTTGGTGGGTACTTGGATTCTGCAAAGAGGTAGGTATCCACTAAGCTAGTCCTATGATAGGGATGGGAAGAGAGTACAATGCTGTAGCTAAGTGCTCTACACCGATAAGGTCCCTCCGAGTTTTAGTAATAATATGCTCTACCTTGGTGGGTACTTGGATTCTGCAAAGAGGTAGGTATCCACTAAGCTAGTCCTATGATAGGGATGGGAAGAGAGTACAAGGCTGTAGCTAAGTGCTATACACCGATAAGGTCCCTCCGAGTTTTAGTAATAATATACTCTACCTTGGTGGGTACTTGGATTCTGCAAAGAGGTAGGTATCCACTAAGCTAGTCCTATGATAGGGATGGGAAGAGAGTACAAGGCTGTAGCTAAATGCTCTACACCGATAAGGTCCCTCCGAGTTTTAGTAATAATATGCTCTATCTTGGTGGGTACTTGGATTCTGCAAAGAGGTAGGTATCCACTAAGCTAGTCCTATGATAGGGATGGGAAGAGAGTACAATGCTGTAGCTAAGTGCTCTACACCGATAAGGTCCCTCCGAGTTTTAGTAATAATATGCTCTACCTTGGTGGGTACTTGGATTCTGCAAAGAGGTAGGTATCCACTAAGCTAGTCCTATGGTAGGGATGGAAAGAGAGTACAAGGCTGTAGCTAAGTGCTCTACACCGATAAGGTCCCTCCGAGTTTTAGTAATAATATGCTCTACCTTGGTGAGTACTTGGATTCTGCAAAGAGGTAGGTATCCACTAAGCTAGTCCTATGATAGGGATGTGAAGAGAGTACAAGGCTGTAGCTAAGTGCTCTACACCGATAAGGTCCCTCCGAGTTTTAGTAATAATATACTTTACCTTGGTGGGTACTTGGATTCTGCAAAGAGGTAGGTATCCACTAAGCTAGTCCTATGATAGGGATGTGAAGAGAGTACAAGGCTGTAGCTAAGTGCTCTACACCGATAAGGTCCCTCCGAGTTTTAGTAATAATATACTCTACCTTGGTGGGTACTTGGATTCTGCAAAGAGGTAGGTATC
Source organism: Prosapia bicincta (assembly GCA_036971475.1). Classification (NCBI taxonomy): domain Eukaryota; kingdom Metazoa; phylum Arthropoda; class Insecta; order Hemiptera; family Cercopidae; genus Prosapia; species Prosapia bicincta. The sequence continues at coordinate 36,546,058 of JBAIZL010000007.1, forward strand.
CACTAAGCTAGTCCTATGATAGGGATGTGAAGAGAGTACAAGGCTGTAGCTAAGTGCTCTACACCGATAAGGTCCCTCCGAGTTTTAGTAATAATATGCTCAACCTTGGTGAGTACTTGGATTCTGCAAAGAGGTAGGTATCCACTAAGCTAGTCCTATGATAGGGATGGGAAGAGAGTACAAGGCTGTAGCTAAGTGCTCTACACCGATAAGCTCCCTCCGAGTTTTAGTAATAATATACTTTACCTTGTTGGGTACTTGGATTCTGCAAAGAGGTAGGTATCCACTAAGCTAGTCCTATGATAGGGATGGGAAGAGAGTACAAGGCTGTAGCTAAGTGCTCTACACCGATAAGGTCCCTCCGAGTTTTAGTAATAATATGCTCTATCTTGGTGGGTACTTGGATTCTGCAAAGAGGTAGGTATCCACTAAGCTAGTCCTATGATAGGGATGAGAAGAGAGTACAAGGCTGTAGCTAAGTGCTATACACCGATAAGGTCCCTCCGAGTTTTAGTAATAATATACTCTACCTTGGTGGGTACTTGGATTCTGCAAAGAGGTAGGTATCCACTAAGCTAGTCCTGTGGTAGGGATGGTAAGAGAGTCCAAGGCTGTAGCTAAGTGCTCTACACCGATAAGGTCCCTCCGAGTTTTAGTAATAATATGCTCTACCTTGGTGGGTACTTGGATTCTGCAAAGAGGTAGGTATCCACTAAGCTAGTCCTGTGGTAGGGATGGGAAGAGAGTACAAGGCTGTAGCTAAGTGCTATACACCGATAAGGTCCCTCCGAGTTTTAGTAATAATATGCTCTACCTTGGTGGGTACTTGAATTCTTCAAAGAGGTAGGTATCCACTAAGCTAGTCCTGTGGTAGGGATGGTAAGAGAGTCCAAGGCTGTAGCTAAGTGCTCTACACCGATAAGGTCCCTCCGAGTTTTAGTAATAATATACTTTACCTTGGTGGGTACTTGGATTCTGCAAAGAGGTAGGTATCCACTAAGCTAGTCCTATGATAGGGATGTGAAGAGAGTACAAGGCTGTAGCTAAGTGCTCTACACCGATAAGGTCCCTCCGAGTTTTAGTAATAATATGCTCTACGTTGGTGGGTACTTGGATTCTGCAAAGAGGTAGGTATCCACTAAGCTAGTCCTATGATAGGGATGGGAAGAGAGTACAATGCTGTAGCTAAGTGCTCTACACCGATAAGGTGCCTCCGAGTTTTACTAATTATATACTCTATCTTGGTGGGTACTTGGATTCTGCAAAGAGGTAGGTATCCACTAAGCTAGTCCTATGATAGGGATGTGAAGAGAGTACAAGGCTGTAGCTAAGTGCTCTACACCGATATGGTCCCTCCGAGTTTTAGTAATAATATACTTTACCTTGGTGGGTACTTGGATTCTGCAAAGAGGTAGGTATCCACTAAGCTAGTCCTATGATAGGGATGGAAAGAGAGTACAAGGCTGTAGCTAAGTGCTCTACACCGATAAGGTCCCTCCGAGTTTTAGTAATAATATACTTTACCTTGGTGGGTACTTGGATTCTGCAAAGAGGTAGGTATCCACTAAGCTAGTCCTATGATAGGGATGGAAAGAGAGTACAAGGCTGTAGCTAAGTGCTCTACACCGATAAGGTCCCTCCGAGTTTTAGTAATAATATACTTTACCTTGGTGGGTACTTGGATTCTGCAAAGAGGTAGGTATCCACTAAGCTAGTCCTATGATAGGGATGTGAAGAGAGTACAAAGCTGTAGCTAAGTGCTCTACACCGATAAGGTCCCTCCGAGTTTTAGTAATAATATACTTTACCTTGGTGGGTACTTGGATTCTGCAAAGAGGTAGGTATCCACTAAGCTAGTCCTATGATAGGGATGGAAAGAGAGTACAAGACTGTAGCTAAGTGCTCTACACCGATAAGGTCCCTCCGAGTTTTAGTAATAATATGCTCTACCTTGGTGGGTACTTGAATTCTTCAAAGAGGTAGGTATCCACTAAGCTAGTCCTGTGGTAGGGATGGTAAGAGAGTCCAAGGCTGTAGCTAAGTGCTATACACCAATAAGGTCCCTCCGAGTTTTAGTAATAATATGCTCTACCTTGGTGGGTACTTGGATTCTGCAAAGAGGTAGGTATCCACTAAGCTAGTCCTATGATAGGGATGGGAAGAGAGTACAAGGCTGTAGCTAAGTGCTATACACCGATAAGGTCCCTCCGAGTTTTAGTAATAATATGCTCTACGTTGGTGGGTACTTGGATTCTGCAAAGAGGTAGGTATCCACTAAGCTAGTCCTATGATAGGGATGGGAAGAGAGTACAAGGCTGTAGCTAAGTGCTCTACACCGATAAGGTCCCTCCGAGTTTTAGTAATAATATGCTCTACCTTGGTGGGTACTTGGATTCTGCAAAGAGGTAGGTATCCACTAAGCTAGTCCTATGATAGGGATGTGAAGAGAGTACAAGGCTGTAGCTAAGTGCTCTACACCGATAAGGTCCCTCCGAGTTTTAGTAATAATATACTCTACCTTGGTGGGTACTTGGATTCTGCAAAGAGGTAGGTATCCACTAAGCTAGTCCTATGATAGGGATGTGAAGAGAGTACAAGGCTGTAGCTAAGTGCTCTACACCGATAAGGTCCCTCCGAGTTTTAGTAATAATATACTTTACCTTGGTGGGTACTTGGATTCTGCAAAGAGGTAGGTATCCACTAAGCTAGTCCTATGATAGGGATGTGAAGAGAGTACAAGGCTGTAGCTAAGTGCTCTACACCGATAAGGTCCCTCCGAGTTTTAGTAATAATATACTTTACCTTGGTGGGTACTTGGATTCTGCAAAGAGGTAGGTATCCACTAAGCTAGTCCTATGATAGGGATGTGAAGAGAGTACAAGGCTGTAGCTAAGTGCTCTACACCGATAAGGTCCCTCCGAGTTTTAGTAATAATATACTCTACCTTGGTGGGTACTTGGATTCTGCAAAGAGGTAGGTATCCACTAAGCTAGTCCTATGATAGGGATGGGAAGAGAGTACAAGGCTGTAGCTAAGTGCTATACACCGATAAGGTCCCTCCGAGTTTTAGTAATAATATGCTCTACCTTGGTGGGTACTTGGATTCTGCAAAGAGGTAGGTATCCACTAAGCTAGTCCTATGATAGGGATGGGAAGAGAGTACAAGGCTGTAGCTAAGTGCTATACACCGATAAGGTCCCTCCGAGTTTTAGTAATAATATACTTTACCTTGGTGGGTACTTGGATTCTGCAAAGAGGTAGGTATCCACTAAGCTAGTCCTATGATAGGGATGGGAAGAGAGTACAAGGCTGTAGCTAAATGCTCTACACCGATAAGGTCCCTCCGAGTTTTAGTAATAATATGCTCTATCTTGGTGGGTACTTGGATTCTGCAAAGAGGTAGGTATCCACTAAGCTAGTCCTATGATAGGGATGGGAAGAGAGTACAAGGCTGTAGCTAAGTGCTCTACACCGATAAGGTCCCTCCGAGTTTTAGTAATAATATACTCTACCTTGGTGGGTACTTGGATTCTGCAAAGAGGTAGGTATCCACTAAGCTAGTCCTGTGGTAGGGATGGTAAGAGAGTACAAGGCTGTAGCTAAGTGCTATACACCGATAAGGTCCCTCCGAGTTTTAGTAATAATATACTCTACCTTGGTGGGTACTTGGATTCTGCAAAGAGGTAGGTATCCACTAAGCTAGTCCTATGATAGGGATGTGAAGAGAGTACAAGGCTGTAGCTAAGTGCTCTACACCGATAAGGTCCCTCCGAGTTTTAGTAATAATATGCTCTATCTTGGTGGGTACTTGGATTCTGCAAAGAGGTAGGTATCCACTAAGCTAGTCCTATGATAGGGATGGGAAGAGAGTACAATGCTGTAGCTAAATGCTCTACACCGATAAGGTCCCTCCGAGTTTTAGTAATAATATGCTCTACCTTGGTGGGTACTTGGATTCTGCAAAGAGGTAGGTATCCACTAAGCTAGTCCTATGATAGGGATGGGAAGAGAGTACAAGGCTGTAGCTAAGTGCTCTACACCGATAAGGTCCCTCCGAGTTTTAGTAATAATATACTCTACCTTGGTGGGTACTTGGATTCTGCAAAGAGGTAGGTATCCACTAAGCTAGTCCTGTGGTAGGGATGGTAAGAGAGTACAAGGCTGTAGCTAAGTGCTATACACCGATAAGGTCCCTCCGAGTTTTAGTAATAATATACTCTACCTTGGTGGGTACTTGGATTCTGCAAAGAGGTAGGTATCCACTAAGCTAGTCCTATGATAGGGATGTGAAGAGAGTACAAGGCTGTAGCTAAGTGCTCTACACCGATAAGGTCCCTCCGAGTTTTAGTAATAATATACTTTACCTTGGTGGGTACTTGGATTCTGCAAAGAGGTAGGTATCCACTAAGCTAGTCCTATGATAGGGATGTGAAGAGAGTACAAGGCTGTAGCTAAGTGCTCTACACCGATAAGGTCCCTCCGAGTTTTAGTAATAATATACTTTACCTTGGTGGGTACTTGGATTCTGCAAAGAGGTAGGTATCCACTAAGCTAGTCCTATGATAGGGATGTGAAGAGAGTACAAGGCTGTAGCTAAGTGCTCTACACCGATAAGGTCCCTCCGAGTTTTAGTAATAATATACTCTACCTTGGTGGGTACTTGGATTCTGCAAAGAGGTAGGTATCCACTAAGCTAGTCCTATGATAGGGATGGGAAGAGAGTACAAGGCTGTAGCTAAGTGCTATACACCGATAAGGTCCCTCCGAGTTTTAGTAATAATATGCTCTACCTTGGTGGGTACTTGGATTCTGCAAAGAGGTAGGTATCCACTAAGCTAGTCCTATGATAGGGATGGGAAGAGAGTACAAGGCTGTAGCTAAGTGCTATACACCGATAAGGTCCCTCCGAGTTTTAGTAATAATATACTTTACCTTGGTGGGTACTTGGATTCTGCAAAGAGGTAGGTATCCACTAAGCTAGTCCTATGATAGGGATGGGAAGAGAGTACAAGGCTGTAGCTAAATGCTCTACACCGATAAGGTCCCTCCGAGTTTTAGTAATAATATGCTCTATCTTGGTGGGTACTTGGATTCTGCAAAGAGGTAGGTATCCACTAAGCTAGTCCTATGATAGGGATGGGAAGAGAGTACAATGCTGTAGCTAAGTGCTCTACACCGATAAGGTCCCTCCGAGTTTTAGTAATAATATGCTCTACCTTGGTGGGTACTTGGATTCTGCAAAGAGGTAGGTATCCACTAAGCTAGTCCTATGATAGGGATGGGAAGAGAGTACAAGGCTGTAGCTAAGTGCTATACACCGATAAGGTCCCTCCGAGTTTTAGTAATAATATACTCTACCTTGGTGGGTACTTGGATTCTGCAAAGAGGTAGGTATCCACTAAGCTAGTCCTATGATAGGGATGGGAAGAGAGTACAAGGCTGTAGCTAAATGCTCTACACCGATAAGGTCCCTCCGAGTTTTAGTAATAATATGCTCTATCTTGGTGGGTACTTGGATTCTGCAAAGAGGTAGGTATCCACTAAGCTAGTCCTGTGGTAGGGATGGGAAGAGAGTACAATGCTGTAGCTAAGTGCTCTACACCGATAAGGTCCCTCCGAGTTTTAGTAATAATATGCTCTACCTTGGTGGGTACTTGGATTCTGCAAAGAGGTAGGTATCCACTAAGCTAGTCCTATGATAGGGATGGGAAGAGAGTACAATGCTGTAGCTAAGTGCTCTACACCGATAAGGTCCCTCCGAGTTTTAGTAATAATATGCTCTATCTTGGTGGGTACTTGGATTCTGCAAAGAGGTAGGTATCCACTAAGCTAGTCCTATGATAGGGATGGGAAGAGAGTACAATGCTGTAGCTAAGTGCTCTACACCGATAAGGTCCCTCCGAGTTTTAGTAATAATATGCTCTATCTTGGTGGGTACTTGGATTCTGCAAAGAGGTAGGTATCCACTAAGCTAGTCCTGTGGTAGGGATGGGAAGAGAGTACAATGCTGTAGCTAAGTGCTCTACACCGATAAGGTCCCTCCGAGTTTTAGTAATAATATGCTCTATCTTGGTGGGTACTTGGATTCTGCAAAGAGGTAGGTATCCACTAAGCTAGTCCTATGATAGGGATGGGAAGAGAGTACAATGCTGTAGCTAAGTGCTCTACACCGATAAGGTCCCTCCGAGTTTTAGTAATAATATGCTCTATCTTGGTGGGTACTTGGATTCTGCAAAGAGGTAGGTATCCACTAAGCTAGTCCTATGATAGGGATGGGAAGAGAGTACAATGCTGTAGCTAAGTGCTCTACACCGATAAGGTCCCTCCGAGTTTTAGTAATAATATGCTCTATCTTGGTGGGTACTTGGATTCTGCAAAGAGGTAGGTATCCACTAAGCTAGTCCTATGATAGGGATGGGAAGAGAGTACAAGGCTGTAGCTAAATGCTCTACACCGATAAGGTCCCTCCGAGTTTTAGTAATAATATGCTCTATCTTGGTGGGTACTTGGATTCTGCAAAGAGGTAGGTATCCACTAAGCTAGTCCTGTGGTAGGGATGGGAAGAGAGTACAATGCTGTAGCTAAGTGCTCTACACCGATAAGGTCCCTCCGAGTTTTAGTAATAATATGCTCTACCTTGTTGGGTACTTGGATTCTGCAAAGAGGTAGGTATCCACTAAGCTAGTCCTATGATAGGGATGTGAAGAGAGTACAAGGCTGTAGCTAAGTGCTCTACACCGATATGGTCCCTCCAAGTTTTAGTAATAATATACTTTACCTTGGTGGGTACTTGGATTCTGCAAAGAGGTAGGTATCCACTAAGCTAGTCCTATGATAGGGATGGAAAGAGAGTACAAGGCTGTAGCTAAGTGCTCTACACCGATAAGGTCCCTCCGAGTTTTAGTAATAATATACTTTACCTTGGTGGGTACTTGGATTCTGCAAAGAGGTAGGTATCCACTAAGCTAGTCCTATGATAGGGATGGAAAGAGAGTACAAGGCTGTAGCTAAGTGCTCTACACCGATAAGGTCCCTCCGAGTTTTAGTAATAATATACTTTACCTTGGTGGGTACTTGGATTCTGCAAAGAGGTAGGTATCCACTAAGCTAGTCCTATGATAGGGATGTGAAGAGAGTACAAGGCTGTAGCTAAGTGCTCTACACCGATAAGGTCCCTCCGAGTTTTAGTAATAATATACTTTACCTTGGTGGGTACTTGAATTCTTCAAAGAGGTAGGTATCCACTAAGCTAGTCCTGTGGTAGGGATGGTAAGAGAGTCCAAGGCTGTAGCTAAGTGCTATACACCAATAAGGTCCCTCCGAGTTTTAGTAATAATATGCTCTACCTTGGTGGGTACTTGGATTCTGCAAAGAGGTAGGTATCCACTAAGCTAGTCCTATGATAGGGATGGGAAGAGAGTACAAGGCTGTAGCTAAGTGCTATACACCGATAAGGTCCCTCCGAGTTTTAATAATAATATACTCTACCTTTTTTTAACATACGGGTAGCGGAGGACCTTTTGATGACCACAATAGAAGATAGTTCTACTTTAGGTAAGACGCCCTACCTACTCGATGGACCGTTTTCTTGTTCTAAGAACAATCTTCTGTTTTTTTGATCCTGAGAAAGTAGACGCACTTCAAGTTCGCTACCCTACACAAGTAATGTCGTAATACTTTTCATAGTATTTTTATCGTTAACCAGGGGGTGCCATAGCTTTACCTTAATTCTATATATATTCACAATGTTTTCCTACTTTTGACAACCGATATAGTATTAATTACTCATCCGCTTAAAATTACCAAAATCCTCTTGAATTTTGTAGCCCTTTACGTCCGGTGAATCTTTTTAATCTCTTAAACAATATTTTATGACTATCCTAACTTTAAATTTGTAAATTTGTTAAAACTTACTGAGAAAGAACGTTTTCGATCGCTATGTGCCGATCTTCATCGGTGTCTTCTGCTTGGAGATGTCGGGTCAAGCGGTGATGGTTTTAAGGGTAGGTTTTCGATAGTATCAAAGAGTATGTGTGATTTGTATTGTGTTTGTTCGTTTAATATGTTTGTACTTTGTATTTTTGTGTGTCTGTAAATTTCATATTTTTCTAGTGTGTTGAGATGTGGTCCTTTTTTGTTGATGTGTAGGATTTCTAGGTTATGGTAAATGTCTGTGTATTTGTGTCCTGTTTCTTTTATGTGATTGTAAAATGTTGAGTTGGTGTTGTGTTTGTGTTCCTCGACTCTTTGTTTAAAGCTGCGACCAGTTTGTCCAAAATCTTATTATTTTGCCTACTCAGTGATGCAACCTGTAGACACCTCAGTATGTGCTGATTCTTTACATTTTACATTCTAACAAGGAGGAGCAGCCCAAACTACCTTTCCAACATCCACAAAAAAATCTTGGACAGAAGAACTTTAGATTCTAATGTGTATTACCATCTTACCATTATCCAAATCTGCAAAACTTTGATAAGCTGAGGTTCCCCCACCAGTAGAGAATAAGTCTAACTTAAAGTGTAAGATTTTGTGTCCTTAAACAATTCTCCTCTGAATCCCAGACCTTTGACCTATCTGGTTTCACAACTCTTCCATATGTTTTGTGCGTGACAGTTCATTGTCAATTTGGCTCATTTTTCTACTATGCAAACGTGATTGCATTGCCTATTCAGTTTCAACCTTTGTTGACTTCTTTTCACATATATCTTTGCAAAGGAAACCGTCAAACTTTTACTTGTATTTTCAAAGTTAGAGGAGGTAGTGTAAACAGTGCAAAGTTTTCTCTATAATTCCTTTAAGTCCGTTTACACCAGACTAAGTGATTTCTTAGCCCATACAAAAGCCTTACAAAAGGCAATTTTACTTTATACAAGTTTTGTTAAGGTAATATCATAGAGCACGAACAGACAGTTTCCACGCAGTTGTAGAATGTTTATGCGGTTATAAAACTAAGCCGCTAGAGTTACACGTTTACCTGTTGGTTACAGTCGATTAGACGGTAATAGTTGGCTCAGCTTCATTACACCTTTACGTTTGTACTTGCGTCACAGTGCGTATAACAAAGCTCTCGTAAATGCACTGCCGGTCCGGCTGATTATGCTCAGTAAACTTATAATGGGTTGCACGAAATGTAAGCTTATTTCTAGGCACATTGTTATATAATTTAGGGAGTAAGATTGTCCCCGAGATGTGTTTGAAACTTAAACGTGTGCAGGCGTTTACGTAACACCCCATAATGCGACATCTATGCTTTACATTCTTAAGCATCGTCAGTAATTTGGGTTACGCAAGAATATGGGCATTGAAGCTTCACTAATACTGATACAGCTCAGGATTCCAAATCCTTCCAGTAATGATTTGTTGAATTCAAACATCTACTTCGGACATAGTCTATGTCGTGTTTATACTTTGTTATGTACAATCATGATCTCTGTCTTTGACTCTTCTATTCCTCTCCTGCCCCCACTCTCTATTTCTCTCCTCTTCCCCTTACTCCTTTCTTCTTATATGTCCTATTTTCTCTCTCTCTCTCTTCAGTTTTAAAACCTCTTTCGTCGTGGTCCTTCTCGTGGATAATCTCCATATTTGGTCCATTTACTGTGTCTAAGATCTTTTTCCCCTATTGTTCCTGGTTTTTTCTCTAGCCACTTAATTCTTGGGAGCCCTTTTTCGTAATATAATGGCACTTTCGTCATATTTGTTTGGGAAATCTTGAATTTCCCTTATTTTTTTACATACCGATACCACATCAGAGAAATAAAATTAGCGTATGAAAGCGGTGAAGAACTGTAAAATTGTTTTCCGATTTACAGGAACATAATGCACTGTAGCGTTTATTACATTGACTTTATTTTACATTTTATTTCTAATTATCTGCCTTGGCCGGCCTAATTAATCGTGTAATTAAATTATGACTTTCGGGGACGCACGGATGTTGAAGATGGAGTGGCCCAATATAACCTTTAGAAGATGTAGTTTCTCCGAAACACTTCAACGGAATGCTCTGCTATACGGGACAAATGTCGGCATGCTCTCTTCGTCCTCCCTAATTTTTCAACATTAGTGTACTCCACCATTTGAGTTCCGAAGAATTCTTAATCTCTACTCTGTAATATTTATTAATACTATCGCTAATTATTTCAGAGCTTTCTTAGTCCAGTGTAAACCGGAGACTGCAGAACACTTTTATTATTTAAAAATAAGGCCTAAGAGATAAACCTGTTAATTGTTAACGTATATAAAGCACTCAATCAGCGTGTTCTTTCAAATCTTTATAGACGTCAATGAAGGTTGAAGAGCGAGCTTTATAAATGTTACAATTTATTAGATTTGAAAACCCATTGCATGGGCGCAAAGAGGGTGGTTTTAAGGGTTAACCCCTACTCTAGAAAGATTATTAAATTTATTTTTAATTTTTGTGTGGACTTTAAAATTTGCCATATGTATCAAATTTAATATTAATTCAAACATTCATTTATAGCTTACCTCCCATACAGTTTTGCTACAAAACGGGTTGACGGGAACCTTAGAGCTGCTAATAAATATACGTACAGAATGTCTGTTAAAGATCTCAGTGTAGGTAGCAAAGTTAAGAATGGTCGCATATATGAGAAGTAAAACTTCTGAAGAACAAAGAATATTCCTAACGAACGAAATAGCCTTGTAGACTCTGTATTCTTTTATAGAATATAAGTGTGTCAAAATGAGGATTTAAGTTTGGTTTTGTCATTATTATTTTCAGAAAAGTATACGTACTTAAATTTTATATTGAGTAAGGGAGACTGTTGTACCTTGAGCATAGTGTGCATTTTTTTTCAACCCGGGTCAGTCTTCGTGGCAACCAACCTCTACCGATCTGCGCTCCGTGTCACATGCGCATGGAGTTAGTATCCCTACTGCAAGTTAATTAAACTGGATTGATTGGCCATGTACCAAGCTCATAAGCTCTTTCCATGGAGAATCAAGAGATAGTAGAATTAAACACCGCGGTAAGTGTCGCGCTAAGAGCGGGATGAAAAGAACCTGACAAGAAAAAAAACCTTGCCAGGAAAAATCCCGCGACAGATCATGCAGGAACCTTGGTGACTAGGATATCCTTATGCTAAGGGATAAGGAATGGGGACGTGCCTTTGCGTCACCTGTGCTTAATTTACCAGTCAGTTTCTGGTCACTGCTACAATCTGTCGTCAGTTGTGGTACTCTCTGAAGAATTAGACCGAATGGCGCTGTAAACTAAAATCTAAGTAATTCTGTGCCTTTCTGTTACTAGTGGATGACGTTCGGCTTTTTTGTGATCTGAGTAAACTTTTTTAGCCTTATTTAAGTTGTGCATTAATGCTAGTGGATGAATATTTTATATTTGTATTGGCACCGCCATATAGCCTGGTTGTGTTGATTGTGATACATTGTTAATTAGCTTGAAACCTGTAAACAAACAGACAATATTTCTTCAATGTGGCGCTTTCCTGCAACTAGGACACACATCACATAGTTATGTTACGTGCTTTGGAACATATTAGATGCTATGCTCCTATTTTATTTCGTTGTAGATAACAATGGTATTTTGTCAATCTGGTGGTAAAGGAAAGGACATCGTCACAGCCAAGTTGAGAAATGCTATAAAATGCTATATAAGCGAATTTCAATTCGAAAACCTTGTAAATTTTACAATGTTAAAAAACTTTCCAGAAATTAGGCAAATTTTTTGAATCTGGTGATATTCATCTGGTTCTACAAATTGTGATACCAATCGACTTTTTAATGATAAAGAAGAGAAGCCTTTAGTAATGTATATAGAAAACATTACGAAAATGAAGTATGGGCAGACAACTAAATAAGTTAGACAGCTTATAAATTTGCTAATCCAAATTAAAAAAAAAACATCTTTAAGAACATTACGGTTCCTTATTTTTTGTTTTTTGCATAGGTATATTTACAGAAGGTAGTTATGTCTAAATGTTTTCAACTATTTTATATACCATTTATATTGTTATTACAGTAGATTACTTAAATATGATAACTTTATATATATATATATATATATATATATATATATATATATATATATATATATATATATATATATATATACACTCATTTAAGTTTAAAATATACTAGTTTTTATGTCCATGTATCTATCCCAACATATGACGTTTCAAGGTACAACGTATACTCTTTGAATTTCAATGCTTTTAAATTATGAAGACATTTTGCTTGCCGGTCAGATTTTAGTAATGCTATACAAAACAATCAAGCCTAAGCAAAGTCTCACTTTGTTTTCAAAAATATCTCTAGATACAGTAATTTTGTTCGTCTCGTTTTCAAAAAAATAGTTATAAATATGCTACAGACATAACATTCGCTCTAGTAATGCATAGCACTGACCAAATATACCCTCACCAAACTGCCCTGTAGCTTACTTGACTACATACATGTTTTGGTATTTATTTCCCGTTCCCAAGTGTTCGATTTTAGCAAAAACATTTTTACTAGGCGATGCAAAAGGTCATTAGGAATACGAAAAAATTATGAAAACTTTCGCTAACGCCCAAAAATTAAGAATTTTCCACCTCCCCTTCATGGCAGACCTAAAACGTTACAAATTTGGTTTTTTTTTTTTTGATGCAGTAGCTCGCAAAATGCCTTGAGATGTAGTTAAACTTGCTGATGACTCCCAGAAAATTACAACTTTAACACATCAATTCAACACGCTTTGTGCGGTGTAAGTGTTATAGTTTATGGCGATTGAATTAAAACGTGTGTAAATGTTCAGTGCAATATTTTTAGTTTTGTATAGGGAATAGGGTCTGTAAGTGTTTGTTTCGTCCTTTTGAGTAATTTTGCGACTTATCGCAAAAAATAAGATGTGTGCGCGAGTTTTGTAATTCAATAAGATTTGTGTGACGTGGTGCTGATATTGCTTTGTTAAAGTTAATTTTTCTTTTTTAATTTGTACTTTTTGGGAGTCAACAGCAAATGTAATTACATTTAGAAGCACTTTGCGAGTAAACACGTAAACAAAATCAAGCCAACTGGTTAAATTAGTAACGTTTTACTTAAGCTGTATAGGGGGAATTTCTATTTTCCAAAGTTTTTAATTTTTAGGGTATAATCGAGAGTTTATAATTTTTTCCCTGGCGGTTTTCTACGTCGCCCGGTATAATTGTTTTCGCTAAAATCGAATACATGGGAACGAGAAATAAATACCTTTGTTTTTAATTAATTATAAATAAGGTTGTGGTTAAAAAGATCGTAAAATGTATTTTGACACAATCAGTGTTAAAGCAGTGAAGAAAACCCTAAACGAAACGTTTTGTTATTATAATATCCTAACAACCGTAATTAATTGCTCAATAGTGTGTGTAGCCTACGTCACAGTCTGTAGAGGAAAGTGCGTTGACTGCCTGATTTCGTGGAAGCGTAGGACATAATGCCGCTCTGCCAGCCAAACGGGATTTACTGCAATCCTGTTCCACCAGTAAAAACAACAAACTATCTATTTCCGCAACGGGCTTGCGGTCATGTCAAGGTTATGCACTGTCTGGTAATTGTGTTTTATCGGCAGCCCTCAAGAGTCCTTGAGATGTCAAAGTAAATTAGGAAATATACTTTTGTGTAATAACTGGACCGGAGAAGTGTTATATTTATATTATGGCTTGTTTTACTCACTTTATCCTTTTCTCTCTCCAGTGTGTCTGTTATCCATTTTTGGGAATATTTAATGGCTAAATAATGATTCACATATATACGGCTTGTGTGAGTCGTTGCTTCGTTGATTCAACACAACCCTTTCATCTTTATTACGCATTATTAATCTTTTATAATATTAAATACATGCTGTAATAGTACACGCACTCGTGCGAGCGTAAAAGTACATTATTATAAATTAATTAAATAAAAAAATTTTATATTTCAAATTTACATTGTGAGTTTTATAAGGGCAATAATAAACTTCAGAATGTTGTTCGGTTCTTGGGATTTATTTGTCCCTATAGAAAATATTTAAAAAATGAACCGTCATTTTAAAGAACTGAATACTTTAGTTCCAATTTGTCTGAAATCGTGAAATTAATAATTAATTTTGTAAAATATAATACATATTCTATAATCGGGAATAAATAAATGTTAAATGCAAATTTTTGACCCCCTCCGTTTCACTTACTTCTTACGTACAATTTTATAGCGGAAAATTTTATGATTATTACAATTATTCTATGCAACAGCTATTCTGATTGTCTCTTGATTTAGAGGTTATGTTTAGACCAGTTTGAATTCATTTTTGTTAATTCTGTCATGTCGATCAATCAAGGACATTTATGTGAAACTGTTGACGCTTATCAAGGGCATGAAAAGGGCTGGCATGTTGGGACATTCTCCTGCTTTAGGAAAAATTATCATGGCATGGGTTTGCAGGGTTGCGAATTTGCAGTGACACTCTCTATCGGGGATAAGAGGAGAATTTCGTATAAAGTGTACGCAATACTTCAGCAGAAGTAGCTACCAGCAGCAGATCTTAATTAATGGGCTACATATTAAATAAAAACGCCCTAGAAGAAACGTCATGTTGTTATAATTCTTACGTTTAGTATTCCTTTTATATATATTTTTATAGTACAGTTAAACCTCAACAACACTGTACGTTAGCTAGGGAACTATATGACAACACTGTACGTTAGCTAGGGAACTATATGACAACACTGTACGTTAGCTAGGAAACTATATGACAACACTGTACGTTAGCTAGGGAACTATATGACAACACTGTACGTTAGCTAGGGAACTATATGACAACACTGTACGTTAGCTAGGGAACTATATGACAACACTGTACGTTAGCTAGGGAACTATATGACAACACTGTACGTTAGCTAGGGAACTATATGACAACACTGTACGTTAGCTAGGGAACTATATGACAACACTGTACGTTAGCTAGGGAACTATATGACAACACTGTACGTTAGCTAGGGAACTATATGACAACACTGTACGTTAGCTAGGGAACTATATGACAACACTGTACGTTAGCTAGGGAACTATATGACAACACTGTACAAATGCAGAGATTGTATTACTTTGGCAGTGCACGAATGTGACAAGCACACAGCGTAATAATGTGAAGACACTGAAAACCCCTTTACGTCCATCTGTGAAAGGTTTGATCTGTTTGAAAATATGTCGATGAACGTCCCAACTAATAAGCCTACAATGAAGGTGATGTCATATTCTCAGATAATGTTACCAAATGAAAGGAAACTGTATGCTTGTGCAGTTTATTGAACGTCGACCTAAAAAGTAAATTTCTGTCTGTGGTGTACTAATTTAACGTAAAACATTAAATTGTAAACAAAAATGCTGTAACAAAATATTGCTACCAGCTCAACTATATTAGATAGGAGCCTGCAGATTGTCGTCTACCCACTGGTATTAGCCATTGTTAATGGTTTGGAGGAAAGATGGAGATCACAATGCATTCATTTTCTGTCTCACGAGAACCTTGTAATGTGTTTCGATAATGTCCAGTTCTGAACTCTTTATTTACCTCTAGCTGAAAGTATATCCTAATAGGGCTTATAGGTGCAATCAAAATGTTTATTAAATCATTTCAGAAGAAATTTAAATAAATTATAATGACAATAATTTGTAGAATATATGGAAAAGGGACGATGACGTGATGGTGATGATAAGGAATTACGATGACGATGTTACTATAATAACGGTGGTGTGGGGGATGACGATGTTACTATAATAACGGTGGTGTGGGGGATGACGATGTTCCTATAATAACGGTGGTGTGGGGGATGACGATGTTACTATAATAACGGTGGTGGGGGGATGACGATGTTACTATAATAACGGTGGTGTGGGGGATGACGATGTTACTATAATAACGGTGGTGTGGGGGATGACGATGTTCCTATAATAACGGTGGTTTGGGGGATGACGATGTTACTATAATAACGGTGGTGTGGGGATGACGATGTTACTATAATAACGGTGGTGTGGGGGATGACGATGTTCCTATAATAACGGTGGTGTGGGGGATGACGATGTTACTATAATAACGGGGGTGTGGGGGATGACGATGTTCCTATAATAACGGTGGTGTGGGGGATGACGATGTTACTATAATAACGGTGGTGTGGGGGATGACGATGTTACTATAATAACGGTGGTGTGGGGGATGACGATGTTCCTATAATAACGGTGGTGTGGGGGATGACGATGTTACTATAATAACGGTGGTGTGGGGGATGACGATGTTACTATAATAACGGTGGTGTGGGAGATGACGATGTTACTATAATAACGGTGGTGTGGGGGATGACGATGTTACTATAATAACGGTGGTGTGGGGGATGACGATGTTCCTATAATAACGGTGGTTTGGGGGATGACGATGTTACTATAATAACGGTGGTGTGGGGGATGACGATGTTACTATAATAATGGTGGTGGGGGGTTGACGATGTTACTATAATAACGGTGGTGTGGGGGATGACGATGTTACTATAATAACGGTGGTGTGGGGGATGACGATGTTACTATAATAACGGTGGTGTGGGGGGTGACGATGTTACTATAATAACGGTGGTGTGGGAGATGACGATGTTACTATAATAACGGTGGGGGGGGTTGACGATGTTACTATAATAACGGTGGTGTGGGGGATGACGATGTTCCTATAATAACGGTGGTTTGGGGGATGACGATGTTACTATAATAACGGTGGTGGGGGGTTGACGATGTTACTATAATAACGGTGGTGTGGGGGATGACGATGTTACTATAATAACGGTGGTGTGGGGGATGACGATGTTACTATAATAACGGTGGTGTGGGAGATGACGATGTTACTATAATAACGGTGGTGTGGGGGATGACGATGTTCCTATAATAACGGTGGTGTGGGGGATGACGATGTTCCTATAATAACGGTGGTTTGGGGGATGACGATGTTACTATAATAACGGTGGTGGGGGGTTGACGATGTTACTATAATAACGGTGGTGTGGGGGATGACGATGTTACTATAATAACGGTGGTGTGGGGGATGACGATGTTACTATAATAACGGTGGTGTGGGGGATGACGATGTTACTATAATAACGGTGGTGTGGGAGATGACGATGTTACTATAATAACGGTGGGGGGGGGTTGACGATGTTACTATAATAACGGTGGTGTGGGGGATGACGATGTTACTATAATAACGGTGGTGTGGGGGTTGACGATGTTACTATAATAACGGTGGTGTGGAGGATGACGATGTTACTATAATAACGGTGGTGTGGGGGATGACGATGTTACTATAATAACGGTGGTGTGGGGGATGACGATGTTACTATAATAACGGTGGTGTGGGGGATGACGATGTTACTATAATAACGGTGGTGTGGGGGATGACGATGTTACTATAATAACGGTGGTGTGGGGGATGACGATGAAGAAGAAGAGAATGGAGATTGGCGATGAAGAAGAGAAATTTGAGGATACTTATGATGATTACGATAATGCAACTATGAGTGGATATAAACAGATAAACTCAGCTCCCTGATTAAAGATAGACAGACGAAGAATGAGGTTTATTTAAGACTTATGGGTGGCAAACATCATGACGAGATTCAAAACGTATTTTGAAATTTCCTTCCTTTAACAGTATCACTTTAAGTAATACCATGGCACCACTAATGCGAGCATAGTGTTTGGTGTGCCAAGCACGCTCTCCTCTCCCGTAGCTTTCAATAACGATTGACAACGCCACCTTCAGAATGCAAATCCAGTCGCGGCCACCCACTGCTGGACCTGATAACTGGCAATTTCTATGAAAATGTCTCTTTTCCTTTTAAAACGGCCATGGTTTACGACTTGTCGCGTCCTTAAACACGCGTTAAGTTCTGTCCGATATTCGGTGCCATTAACGCCAACGATCTGTGTGAATTATGGAGCAGTAAAACCTGACCGGTCCGTACGCCGTGAATTTGGTGAATTGTTGTTCAATGGCAAGGACAGTGGACGCTAATAGATGTACGTTGTAAACATATAAATAGCTGAGGGAGATGAAAACGTTTGCAAACTCCATCTGAAAGTCATTAATTCTTGTTTATAAAAGAGAGACTCACATGTAAGCTTATATTGCGTGGTGAGGTATAGACGTTAGGTTGAGGAAGATATGATCAGCCTCTGGAACTTTGAGGTTAGGGGAGAATCGTGACGAGCAGGGGATTCAGGATTTAGTTTTTGGCTAGACACAGTTTAGAGGAGTCGTGACTAAATTGAGCCGAGCATCCAGAAATTCATGGAAATTTAAATCGTGTGTTTGAGGGCATTTTTACTCTCAGGTATAACAAGCTACACAAAAGAGTGATTATTCGTAATTTTATTGTTGCTCGGCACATTAGATAGATAATATTTATCTTTTTTAATTATTGAAAATTAAGGATTTTAACAAATAAATATTAAAAGCTTGGGTAGCCGTGACCCGGCCTACCCGTTGGAGCCGCCACTCGTGACGAGACTGAGCAATAATTTCTTCCTAACCTCAATGACGAGAAACGTATTTAAAATAGATTAACGCCAGTTGAAAAATTAAAATACACGGTGCCATAGTTTACAGTTGGAAAACGTTTTGCTTTTCCAGTTTTAAGGGGAACATCCAGTGTGACTGTTATCGCCATCGAATGATACGAAAATGTTGTGAATGTAGGTAGGACTAAGGTAGACGTAAAGGTAAAGTATATAGCAGGGATGTGTGTAGAGTCCGGACTCGCATAGTGTCTACCTATAACCTCTATTGTAAGAAAGGCTACTGTTCCGGGTATGACTAAGGAATTGCCTGGGCAGAACGCTTACCTAAGTAGAACTAATCTCAGAGATTTACTCGCCACCTGGAATAAGGATAAAATGAAGAAATGTAACGTAATCATTAACCTATTGCTATCAATCGCTTTTTTTAATGATCCATTCAATCGAATTCTGGTACCATGTAATATTTTTTTAAATGGACAAGGTGGAACTGCGCAAGTGGTTATGAAGTTATTAAGTGAATCATTTCTGGGACCTAGGGCTATGGTCGAGCTGCGCAAGTAGACCCTTGGTCAATTATGCTCGGTTGATTGTACCTTTTAGCCCTACTAGTCAACTCTGGGGTAAAGAGTAATAGATTGTATATGATAAGGTCTGGGAGAATTTTTATTTCTCACTTAATAACTAGTTTACTATTAGGCCACAGTGTAAGCCATTTATTATCACGAAATGGAATTTGGTCGTACATTATATGTTACACTTTCTTTGGGAATTACTATGGAAATTTTCTTCAAATATAACAACTCTATTCTACTAAAAATATTTATTATACTGTAATTTTAACACTGTATTTGAATTTTCACTGATCGCTTTCTTTTCAGGTATTTTCATGTTCATTGTAATGACTTTATATTTTTACTTTTAATTAACATTTTTGCCATTCTAACGATTTGTAGGCTGCGCATTTCGACACTACCGTAGACTTAAGCATCCGTGCACTTCGACCAATTATTTATTTTAGTTCTTGAATTCTGAGAAAGACCTTGCGCAGTTCGACTGCACAGTTTCAAAATAATTATACGAAAAATATTCTCTAGCACAATGCAGAAGAACGTAGGCCTCTGGGTTCTACTAGGCCTAACTCTTTGTTAAAAAAAGGAAGTATATTTTAGATGTGCTATCGTAAGCATGCAAACCATGAGAGTGTCATGTGAGCTTTACCTATATATATATATATATACCATTTGAATTTATTGGAGATTACCATGATCTTTACAGATAACTGAGGCTATAGCAGTTACATTCCTAACCGCTCTTTCCACTCTTCTCTTGCAGCAGATATAGTCTTACTCTAAAACACAAGAACTACATCTCTTAAGTGTAGATGTGTATCGTTTACTTTAGCAGTTACATAGGATCTGGCTCGATATGCCATCGGACATGTTACTTATTGTAAGCGGCCAATGTTGCCAGTTTTACAGCTTTAAGAGGATATATCGACTTGTTTATTCGACACTTGAAGTAATAAACTGGACGCCTCATACAATGTCTTCAAATCACGCGGCCCCGGTGAAATGGCTTTATTACATGACGTCATCGCAGACCCTCTACACGCACGCAGACATGTTTCGGTCTTTGGCCAAGATTAACACTCGTTTTATAGTTCGAAAGAGGACGAATAAATGTTTTTCGTCGTTTCGAGGTAAATAATGTTATAAAAGTGTTTTTTTAACAGCGCCATTGAACAGTGAATGTAATCGCATGACGTTATCGCGCCAAGTTCTTCGATGTAGGTTTGCGCAAACCGGATGCCGAGGAAATGTCGTATCGTCCATAGAGCTGCGGACCACGTTCATGAGCGGCTCACTTCTGGTTTGTTCTCAATTCCGGCTCATCTTACCCTCATCTGTTCCGGGTAGAGGGTAGACTTCTCTTGCAACAGGTGTAACGGGTATACATGTCTTAAAGAGTCGGTTTATTCGAGGCGCCCCTCCCCTGTATCCTCAGTCAGAGGTTTTATATCTTTACCTTAATCCTACAATCCTATCCTATCTTTTGTAGACGGAAATAATCCTTAAAACTGCTTACTTGGCTTTGTACTGCTGATTTCCATAAAAGCAAAAATAAAACATGTTTCATCTATAGTATTTCTTACCCAAATTAAGATCTTTCTCCGATTGTTTTACGTTTTCCCTGACCGACCTTTTGTCTATCAAGCTTCTCGTTTTTTTGTTTCTAGATGTCTAATTTCAAAATCCTGGGTATTTGCAGATCCTTACCATTTCGATAAATAAAAATAATGTTTTCCATAGAATAATTCTTCTCTTGTATTTCGTCAGCTATCTACCGTGATTATTTTCATATTGGAAACGCTATAAATATAATCAAAACATTTAAGTGGTTTAAAATGAGTTCTTAATTCGTACTAAAAGCTTTGATTAATAATTAATCATAACAGTGATTGGATTTCCTTGTAAAAGCGTGGACATCCGTTTTCATCATAGCCTCTTTGCAGTTTTTTAGTTTAATATTTTTACTTATATTTATTTTGTAGAATCATTTTCTCACGTAATACATAAATCATATGATGAAACTTTCCTGGGTTGTTTAGGATTCTTACAAAAAATAATATGTCACGTATTTTTTCAAGAATTTAAACAAATTTAATTTAATTTGTCATAACATTCTACAAGCTTTTGTGTGCAGAAGTCTGTGAGGATAATCTTTCTTCAACAGCTTCTTTCACCTCATTATCTGTGCAGAAAGAACTTGCCGCTGAGAGACTGATTAAGGAGGCGGAAACAGTGAAAATCTCTAGTCACTAAGTCTAGTCTAAGTTGGATGGTCAGTTATCTCCCAACGAAAAGATCTGATCAGATAGAGTTTGATTGGCAGAATGAGGTCATTCAGCAACAAAACCCCAGAGGCTACGTCAGAGGCTACGTCGTTTGTTCTGTATTGCACGTCAAAGTTTAGTCGTAGTAGCTCAGTGTCTGTATTTATTGCTGTTCTCTATTGTATGAACTCTACCATCAAGACTCCATATCTACTCCAAAACTGTGTTGGTATAACCTTGTGCGTTGAGATAGCCTGCCTGGTGGTATCGTGTGACATCATTCCATGTGAGTCCCCTGTGGTAATGTTCTTTGATCTATCTTATCTCATCAATCCAACAAAATCAGGATAAGCCAATATTCTCATTTGGTTTCCCTCACACAAAGTTAAAATAACTTTCATTTTTTAAATAAACGCTAAAATTTTTTATGTATATAACGGAAAGATATTTTATCGCTACAGTTCTAAATGTGTTATTCATAATTTGTAAAGATGACTTCAGTTTAGATTTTGTTTATTTTATCCTCTCTGGGTTTCCCCAGAGTTTCGTTCGATTCGAGTGTTCTACGTTGTTTCATCCACCTACTTCAGTCTTCATGCTATGAATCCCTCATGTATCTGTGCGCCAGGAACCACACAACACTGCATTATCTATTCAACTTGGGAAATCACTTAGGCCGAAATGTAAAACCCTAAAGTTGAAAGTATACCTATAATTGAAATTTGCGAGACAAATATTAATAATAGCAACAGTTCAAAGTGACGTATTGTGTCGAAACTATTTCGTAAATTTCATTAAAATTTAGGTTGACTTAGGTTAGGTTAAGTTTAGAAAAATATTTGTACATTGAAGAATGTTCAGTTTAATTAAGATTTTAATCAATCTTAATACAATAAGGTCCTAATAGATTCCTATATTGAAAAAATACTAACAAAAACCAGACTCTATCTTATTTTAAGGTATTATCCAATAGAATAGTCTGCTATTTAAAAAATAATCTACAGTGAATTTTACAATTAATGCTGTTGCTATGTAATCCGTCCCAGATGTATGATCTACAAAAATTTAAAATCTTTAAATAAAATGTATACACTATTTTTCATTGTGACGGTTTTATTTCTCCGTATAAGAGAAATCAGTACGGCTAAACTACTGGATTTTTTAGATACTAAAATGTAAACTAAGATTTAAGATCTAGATACCAAAGTATCTAAAGATACTACAAATTTATACAATACGCTGTCTCAGAGTAAGTTGAGGTAAGCAAGGTAGCTGATGGATTACGACAGCCTGGGCGATGAATAGACGGGGACGGCCCGGCGAGTACATGTCATTAGTGACGCATCGCCGATTACTCCATTTAAAAACGTTAATCTAATAAATTCGCATTATGAGAGTTGATACGGTTTTCCTAAATATTATTAAAGAAACAATTGCGTGTTTGTCTCCTGTTAATCGTACGACTTTAAGTGTGATTACCGGCCACGCTTCGGTAATTAAAATTTGTAATAAGCTTCAGTTATAAGACTTCAAGGCGACCGAATAACTTGAGACAAGCACGGGATTTTCTGTTTAATAATAATTAAGAAAACTGTATCAATCTTTTCCTCCATATTTTCCATATCTTTTCCAATGCATATTTATTAGATTAACCTTTTTAAGTGGAGTAATCGGCGATGCGTCACTAATGGGATATACTCGTCGGGCCGTCTCCGCTTATTCATCGGTCGGGAGTTCCTAATCCCCCAGGTACCTGGCTTACCTCAACTTACTCTGACACGACGTATAATAGGACTAACATACAGAAGCAAGGTAAATCTTAAACTCTTCCCTCTGCCTGAAGTACACGATTTTAGAAAACATTTTGTGCGCAAAGCACCTCTTGTACATAAACATAAATTAAAGTTTAACTTAAGAAATAATACTATTTTGATCCGCATTTCTCTTATATGTTCCCAAACGCGACGAACCGAGGTCCTCCGACGGTCTCGTCACGACTATGCAAGTACAGCGTGTATTTCTCTGTCGCTTGTAATGTTATCCATAAATTTGTAGCTGCTAGTCAGTGACAATATATTTGCATTAAGTAATTTAATTAGGTCCTGCTTCGTGCACTGTAGATTAGATAAGTGATGGTAAAATTAAGTGGTTTGATTAATATAAGGCAACATTGCGACGTTTTGTGTCTTCACGTGATCACGGGATGTCTCAAAAACTGATTAATTAACGTATTGTCGAGTTTAAAAACCTTTGTCAGTATGTTGTTTGATTTTAAAAAGGTGCCGTTGCATTAGTGTGAACAAAAACCGACATATTTGTGTGTGCGAGCGCGCGCGTGTGTGTGTTTAAGTATGAAGGTAATATCGGCATATCCATAGACATCCAAGGTGGGGTAAGGATTAGGAAAGGCATGGGCCTAATAGCAAGTAGCATTTGATAGGACATACCAAAAAAGTACGAGGGTTTACACTGATTTTAATTGGCACAAAATAAAGTTTAAGTGAAATTTGTTTAGATATCAGTCGACATATGACAAAGCGACTAGGGTAGTTTGAAGAACATAAATTTGTTGGTGATAAATTGTCCATTGCCCATTGAGATACAAAACGAAGAATTGTATAGATAAAATATTTCTCACTCTTTACAGGTATTGATGAGTCTGAATGTGTATAGAGCGGATCGGTAGAGATACGCAATACAGATCTATGAAGGAAAGACGCAAGCAATGCAGGAGGTAAAAGATTACCTCCTACATTACAAGAAATAGTTTATAAAATATATTCTACTATATAATTTGAAATAAAGAAAAGGGGATAAAAGTTTACTCAAAATTTTTATTGGTTTTTTAGTTATCACATAAAAATAAGTGAATGAATGATATAGTGGAGATGAAATCCCAGAATTAAGAATAAAGTAAACGTAAAGGGCAATATTAAACGAAATATGAAAGAAAACATGTATCACAGGATGAAGCATAAGGAGAAGTAAAAATAAAGTTAAGAGGTAGATGAAGGAAAAAATGAAACTCAAGAATAGGGGAAAGTTATAAAGAGAAAGAAGAGTGTGAAAATATACAAAGTTAAAGATAAAGCTTAAAATGAACTCAAAGATGAAATATAAGATTAGGAGATGAAAGAAAAGATGAAATATAAGATTAGGAGATAAAAGAAAAGATGAAACCCAAAAATAATGTTATAGCGTGGTGTGAAACGGATTATGAAAAGAAACACGGAGAGCAGGTTGAAATGGAAGAAAAAGTGAAAAACCAAATTCAAGATTATTACAAGTATAAAGCAATAGACGAAAGTCGATAAAACTAAGAGTTTTAAAAACAGGAAGACGTAAAACTTTGTAAAGATAAATATACCAGTTTCACATCAAGCTACCTACAGTTTGATTTGGAAGTTACTCCCTTAAATATTAGCTAAGAGAATATTCCTGGATAAAAATATATAGGTAAAATACATTAAAGATTTCAAACAAATTGCTTCGGCAACAGAAGAATTTGTGTCTATGTAGGGTAGGGCAGTAAATATTGATTAATTTTCCAGCTATAGAGAAAAATAATTAAATTACACACTTAAAAATTACAAAACTATTTCTGCTCCTAATTATTATATCTTTACAGAACGAACTAAATCTACCGCACGAACTCTAAAATATAAATTAAAACTAAACGCTTAATCTATGAAAACGATACGGCTCCACGACTCTTAATTATCGTGTCCACATTTGTATCGGCAAGGCGCGAACCGGTCCTATGCCAGCCCATAAACCATCGCAATAAGATGGGAGTTACGGGTTTGACCTCATGGTTACTGAACTTGACCCCAGAGCGCGTGCAGGCAAGTTATGCTCGACTGCCCTAAAACTTCGCAAACGTCTGTTTAGTTTTTAGGTTAGTGAACTGCGACGCCATGCAAAGAATCACGAGGGAAACGTTGCCGTTTCTAAGGATCGAAATTATTTTATAATGCTGAAAAAATTAGCAATTAAAAATACTTATTTCGTGAAATAAGACCCTACTATTATTTTATACGTTGGTTTCTACCATCGGAAGTAATTATGATTGTTTTCTTGTTTTTTACTGTAATAGTTTATTAGGATCATGGTAAATATCAAGAGGGTTGAGAGAAAGTTAGGAAATCGCTTAGTACTGAGGTATGTAGGAGAACTACATCTCACATATCTGTACATCACCATCTACCCATTTATACACGTGTCCGCCTGCTGCTGCATCCATGTATAGGAAGTCAGTGGACTTAAGATAAGCTATGACGTTGTATAAGATTTTTGTTAGTAATTATAATAATGTTTTTGGCATTTTTATGGGTTTTGTTCGGTCAGTCCTTTCATGAAGGCTTCATTGTCCTAGGACTGTTGAACTATAATTGTAAAAACTCTTTATCAATAGATTATTATAAAGTATAGAAATATTTGCGGGGAGTTTGGAATCGATGCTGTTCTCCCGAATCTTACTATCCCAGCCAAATGCGATTGCTATCCAATGGCACGCCTAAGAGATTCCGAAAGTGAGAGTTAATCTACGACATGGATACGACATCTCTCGAACCAGGGGAGTTCAAGTCTTTAATTTATTTCACTTTTTCTTCTTTAAATTCTCCTCGTCTTTAAAGTTTTTTCTTCGTCTCGTTCTCCTAGGCAGGCTTTAGAAAACGGGAGAAAGGGGGAGGTTCCAGTCCAAATGAAGCGACTCCCGATAAGGTGGTATGGGGGTATATATTTTTTTATAATAGTACTAGTAAAAGTCATCTATTAAATTATATAGTTTTATACATAAAAACCTCCATTGAAGGTGGGTGTCCGCACCTTAGGACCTCCATTGAAGGTGGGTGTCCGCACCTTAGGACCTCCATTGAAGGTGGGTGTCCGCACCTTAGGACCTTCATTGAAGGTGGGTGTCCGCACCTTAGGACCTCCATTGAAGGTGGGTGTCCGCACCTTAGGACCTCCATTGAAGGTGGGTGTCCGCACCTTAGGACCTCCATTGAAGGTGGGTGTCCGCACCTTAGGACCTCCATTGAAGGTGGGTGTCCGCACCTTAGGACCTCCTCGTTACCTTCAGAGAACATTGGGAACCAGTTCCACGGCCTTAATTTTAACCGTAGCTCCCTGTAATAATGTGCTAACTCCATACCATCTTCACACGCGTTTTCTGGGGAACATTATTGAGGTGGTTCCCAGTTGCTTGAATTGTCGTTTCTTAAAACTGTGACGTAACAAATGCCGGCCAGGATGGTAACCGGTGCGCTTACATTATGTTGTACGAATACACAGTACCCCTTTATACCTCTCTGACATTTCCACCAAGGGTGGCACTTCCAAAACCTGCACATCCGATGCTATGATTCTTCCTACACTCCTTAGCCAATATCTAATGGTTCTGTGTCCCTACTTTTATCGTATTTATATTCAAAATACTTCTATTTGCTTCGTAGGCGTTAATAGTCGTACGAGCTAATCCCGTACAAAACTATAAAAAACTCATTTATTCTTACCGTTTTTATATCTCTACATGAGTTAAAGTCTCTCTGGAACTCCAAATACAGTGACATCTTGACCTGAAGCAGGAACGCGGTGCATGACTCTTCTCGACCTCCAATTCCTAGGCAATAACATCGTACTTGCTGATCTCGTTAAAACTACGAGAAACTCATTTATTCTTACCGTTTTTATATCTCTACATGAGTTAAAGTCTCTCTGGAACTCCAAATACACGTGATATCTTGACCTGAAGCAGGAACGCGGTGCATGACTCTTCTCGATCTCCAATTCGTAGGAAATAACATCGTACTTGTTGATCTCGTTAAAACTACGAGAAACTCATTTATTCTTACCGTTTTTATATCTCTACATGAGTTAAAGTCTCTCTGGAACTCCAAATACAGTGACATCATGACCTGAAGCAGAAACGCGGTGCATGACTCTTCTCCATCTCCAATTCCTAGGAAATAACATCGTACTTGCTGATCTCGTTAAAACTACGAGAAACTCATTTATTCTTACCGTTTTTATATCTCTACATGAGTTAAAGTCTCTCTGGAACTCCAAATACAGTGATATCTTGACCTGAAGCAGGAACGCGGTGCATGACTCTTCTCGACCTCCAATTCGTAGGAAATAACATCGTACTTGCTGATCTCGTTAAAACTACGAGAAACTCATTTATTCTTACCGTTTTTATATCTCTACATGAGTTAAAGTCTCTCTGGAACTCCAAATACAGTGATATCTTGACCTGAAGCAGGAACGCGGTGCATGACTCTTCTCGACCTCCAATTCCTAAGAAATAACATCGTACTTGCTGATCTCGTTAAAACTACGAGAAACTCATTTATTCTTACCGTTTTTATATCTCTACATGAGTTAAAGTCTCTCTGGAACTCCAAATACAGTGATATCTTGACCTGAAGCAGGAACGCGGTGCATGACTCTTCTCGAGCTCCAATTCCTAGGAAATAACATCGTACTTGCTGATCTCGTTAAAACTACGAGAAACTCGTTTATTCTTACCGTTTTTATATCTCTACATGAGTTAAAGTCTCTCTGGAACTCCAAATACAGTGATATCTTGACCTGAAGCAGGAACGCGGTGCATGACTCTTCTCGAGCTCCAATTCCTAGGAAATAACATCGTACTTGCTGAGCTCGTTAAAACTACGAGAAACTCATTTATTCTTACCGTTTTTATATCTCTACATGAGTTAAAGTCTCTCTGGAACTCCAAATACAGTGATATCTTGACCTGAAGCAGAAACGCGGTGCAGACTCTTCTCGACCTCCAATTCGTAGGAAATAACATCGTACTTGCTGATCTCGTTAAAACTACGAGAAACTCATTTATTCTTACCGTTTTTATATCTCTACATGAGTTAAAGTCTCTCTGGAACTCCAAATACAGTGATATCTTGACCTGAAGCAGGAACGCGGTGCATGACTCTTCTCGACCTCCAATTCCTAGGAAATAACATCGTACTTGCTGATCTCGTTAAAACTACGAGAAACTCATTTATTCTTACCGTTTTTATATCTCTACATGAGTTAAAGTCTCTCTGGAACTCCAAATACAGTGATATCTTGACCTGAAGCAGGAACGCGGTGCATGACTCTTCTCGACCTCCAATTCGTAGGAAATAACATCGTACTTGCTGATCTCGTTAAAACTACGAGAAACTCATTTATTCTTACCGTTTTTATATCTCTACATGAGTTAAAGTCTCTCTGGAACTCCAAATACAGTGATATCTTGACCTGAAGCAGGAACGCGGTGCATGACTCTTCTCGAGCTCCAATTCCTAGGAAATAACATCGTACTTGCTGATCTCGTTAAAACTACGAGAAACTCATTTATTCTTACCGTTTTTATATCTCTACATGAGTTAAAGTCTCTCTGGAACTCCAAATACAGTGATATCTTGACCTGAAGCAGGAACGCGGTGCATGACTCTTCTCGAGCTCCAATTCCTAGGAAATAACATCGTACTTGCTGATCTCGTTAAAACTACGAGAAACTCATTTATTCTTACCGTTTTTATATCTCTACATGAGTTAAAGTCTCTCTGGAACTCCAAATACAGTGATATCTTGACCTGAAGCAGGAACGCGGTGCATGACTCTTCTCGAGCTCCAATTCGTAGGAAATAACATCGTACTTGCTGATCTCGTTAAAACTACGAGAAACTCATTTATTCTTACCGTTTTTATATCTCTACATGAGTTAAAGTCTCTCTGGAACTCCAAATACAGTGATATCTTGACCTGAAGCAGGAACGCGGTGCATGACTCTTCTCGAGCTCCAATTCCTAGGAAATAACATCGTACTTGCTGATCTCGTTAAAACTACGAGAAACTCATTTATTCTTACCGTTTTTATATCTCTACATGAGTTAAAGTCTCTCTGGAACTCCAAATACAGTGATATCTTGACCTGAAGCAGGAACGCGGTGCATGACTCTTCTCGAGCTCCAATTCCTAGGAAATAACATCGTACTTGCTGATCTCGTTAAAACTACGAGAAACTCATTTATTCTTACCGTTTTTATATCTCTACATGAGTTAAAGTCTCTCTGGAACTCCAAATACAGTGATATCTTGACCTGAAGCAGGAACGCGGTGCATGACTCTTCTCCATCTCCAATTCCTAGGAAATAACATCGTACTTGCTGATCTCGTTAAAACTACGAGAAACTCATTTATTCTTACCGTTTTTATATCTCTACATGAGTTAAAGTCTCTCTGGAACTCCAAATACAGTGATATCTTGACCTGAAGCAGGAACGCGGTGCATGACTCTTCTCGAGCTCCAATTCCTAGGAAATAACATCGTACTTGCTGATCTCGTTAAAACTACGAGAAACTCATTTATTCTTACCGTTTTTATATCTCTACATGATTTAAAGTCTCTCTGGAACTCCAAATACAGTGATATCTTGACCTGAAGCAGGAACGCGGTGCATGACTCTTCTCGACCTCCAATTCGTAGGAAATAACATCGTACTTGCTGATTAAGACGAAGATAATGTTTTCAGTTGTTATAGAAATAACGACGAAACCAAAATGTAGCTTCATCTTTTATGAAATAATATAATGCCCTCTTTTTTATATAATTAGATCGCTTTATGAGAGACACGATAGAGGCTCCATAGATCTAGACGACATTAAATGTTAATATTGTAGCTAGTAGCAGGCTCCAGTGCTCATTTTTGCTGTAGTTATTCGTTTTCACAAGCTGAGTTGCTCTGAAGGCTGAAAAAGTATAGGCCTACAAACATTATTTGGCGCCGTCGAGCATAGCCCAGGAGACCCAAATTTATAGTCAAGTGCACCACTCATCCCGTTTTACAAAAATACTTTTTTAATTTTAATCCGACTACAGTATTATCCTTCATCACGTGTATGCCTATTTTTACAAACGCTATTGATCGGCTGCCATTACACAATAAAGGTTTTATGGCAGGGTCTAATTTCCTTAATACTCTCTCGACAAGTTAGTACGTGTTGCTAGAATGTGACATGATAAAAACAAGTTCTTTTTGGCTCTTCGATCGTCTGCAGACGCAACCCGAGGCATAGTTGTACAATATACTTCGTATTTTTCCGATGTAAAATGTACAGATTACAAGTTAGACCGTAAAGCGCATTTTATGTGCCTCAGCCGTTTAGATATGAATCCGATTATAACACCGACCGGACTCGGAGTTCACTTTAGCTATAATTCTCAGTAGCGCTAAATAGAGCCGAAACGAATCGAGTTTGTTGGGTTATAAATTCTACTTTCTATGTTGAAGTGAAGCTCGAGTATTTATGCTAATTGTTATAAAGGTTATAAAAGGTTTTACATTGTTATAAATGTCTAATGGGGCCATTTAAATTCTAGTTATATTGTTTTCGCTATTATACTGGTTTCCTGAAAGTATGGGATGTTGGTTTATCTGTAAGACATGCAAAATCACCGACACGCCGGTCACTGCCCAATGTTGTCCTTAATCCTGAGAAACCGTCCAGTCCTGCGTTTTAAACCATACAAACAAACGACTATTTAACAACTAATAGGTTGACCTGCAGATAAAATCGCGACAATTTTTCGTTCATTAAGATAGGTTTGCAGGGGAGACATTCATAGATCTGTTAGTATCTCCCACATGTGGCGAATTATCTGAATTAAATATAAGTGAAGAGTCTAGAGTATTAAAACCCTCTCAAACGTATTTGTGATAGTTTGTGGTTCCCAGTCTTCTTCTGGGAGCCAACCGTGAATTGTATCACTCATCCTGGACGTGCTGTAAAACGTCTGAATCTTTCCTTATAAGAGAATGAAAAAGGTTTTCTTCCTACATGGCGCAGCACTCGCCTTCGCTTAGAAACGGAAGATATTCCTCGAAAGAGCCCATCACCACTTCTTTTCTACAGGGCCCTGTACATTATTTTATTTGAATGTTAAAGAGGAGATTCTTCAATTTATTGTATCCCTTTTGAAAAGCTGTGTGATTGCTCACATCTGTCAACTTCAACTGAGACATATTCCGTTTCATCTGTAATGTCCACATGGAACCGAAATTACATAATTCATGTTTTACTTTAAAAGGGAACATTTAATGAACGAATAATTACTCAAACTACGATCAGTTACACTCTAATTATGATCGATTTAGAATTTTCAGTGATTCTTTGTAAACACTTGCTACATTTTGTAAACATTCGGGACGGCACTAGAAGCACTTTGTTGTCCTTGTGGTAACCGCCCAAGGAAGGAGCTGTTGCTAAATGTAGGATTTACCTTCCGAATATAGTACTTTTTCGTCTTGACTTTGTTTCTGTTGCTAAAATTAAAAGAAAAATCTATCCTTAAACTGTCTTGTATTTTTCTAATTTTCCCTACACAATTCCACACTAACTAAGGCAATCACAAAGTATTCAAGTTTATTTCTCTGTCTTTAAGAGCAGAAGAATCCAAGTGTCCCTAAGCGATCATGCCTTGCGTACACGACCAGAGCAGCAGTAAGCCCCAACTTTAGTCCTGCTTTTACTCCAGCCATCCACTATTTTCCCTTTTCCTATACGGTTGTGTGACTGAAGATACCGTGGTTTGCGTGACCTTCTAATGGCTCCTACAGAGGGTACAGAGAACAATATTTCTCTGTCTTTAAGAGCAGAAGAATCCAAGTGTCCCTAAGCGATCATGCCTTGCGTACACGACCAGAGCAGCAGTAAGCCCCAACTTTAGTCCTGCTTTTACTCCAGCCATCCACTATTTTCCCTTTTCCTATACGGTTGTGTGACTGAAGATACCGTGGTTTGCGTGACCTTCTAATGCCTCCGACAGAGGGTACAGAGAGCAATATTTCTCTGTCTTTAAGAGCACAAGAATCCAAGTGTCCCTAAGCGATCATGCCTTGCGAACACGACCAGAGCAGCAGTAAGCCCCAACTTTAGTCCTGCTTTTACTCCAGCTATCCACTATTTTCCGTTTTCCTACACGGTTGTGTGACTGAAGATACCGTGGTTTGCGTGACCTTCTAATGCCTCCGACAGAGGGTACAGAGAGCAATATTTCTCTGTCTTTAAGAGCAGAAGAATCCAAGTGTCCCTAAGCGATCATGCCTTGCGAACACGACCAGAGCAGCAGTAAGCCCCAACTTTAGTCCTGCTTTTACTCCAGCTATCCACTATTTTCCGTTTTCCTACACGGTTGTGTGACTAAAGATACCGTGGTTTGCGTGACCTTCTAATGCCTCCGACAGAGGGTACAGAGAGCAATATTTCTCTGTCTTTAAGAGCAGAAGAATCCAAGTGTCCCTAAGCGATCATGCCTTGCGAACACGACCAGAGCAGCAGTAAGCCCCAACTTTAGTCCTGCTTTTACTCCAGCTATCCACTATTTTCCGTTTTCCTACATGGTTGTGTGACTGAAGATACCGTGGTTTGCGT
Source organism: Prosapia bicincta (assembly GCA_036971475.1). Classification (NCBI taxonomy): domain Eukaryota; kingdom Metazoa; phylum Arthropoda; class Insecta; order Hemiptera; family Cercopidae; genus Prosapia; species Prosapia bicincta. The sequence continues at coordinate 36,578,867 of JBAIZL010000007.1, forward strand.
GACCTTCTAATGGCTCCGACAGAGGGCACAGAAAGCAATATTTCTCTGTCTTTAAGAGCAGAAGAATCCAAGTGTCCCTAAGCGATCATGCCTTGCGAACACGACCAGAGCAGCAGTAAGCCCCAACTTTAGTCCTGCTTTTACTCCAGCTATCCACTATTTTCCCTTTTCCTACACGGTTGTGTGACTGAAGATACCGTGGTTTGCGTGACCTTCTAATGGCTCCGACAGAGGGTACAGAGAGCAATATTTCTCTGTCTTTAAGAGCAGAAGAATCCAAGTGTCCCTAAGCGATCATGCCTTGCGTACACGACCAGAGCAGCAGTAAGCCCCAACTTTAGTCCTGCTTTTACTCCAGCTATCCATTATTTTCCGTTTTCCTACATGGTTGTGTGACTGAAGATACCGTGGTTTGCGTGACCTTCTAATGGCTCCTACAGAGGGTACAGAGAGCAATATTTCTCTGTCTTTAAGAGCAGAAGAATTCAAGTGTCCCTAAGCGATCATGCCTTGCGTACACGACCAGAGCAGCAGTAAGCCTCAACTTTAGTCCTGCTTTTACTCCAGCTATCCACTATTTTCCCTTTTCCTACACGGTTGTGTGACTGAAGATACCGTGGTTTGCGTGACCTTCTAATGGCTCCGACAGAGGGTACAGAGAGCAATATTTCTCTGTCTTTAAGAGCAGAAGAATCCAAGTGTCCCTAAGCGATCATGCCTTGCGTACACGACCAGAGCAGCAGTAAGCCCCAACTTTAGTCCTGCTTTTACTCCAGCTATCCATTATTTTCCGTTTTCCTACATGGTTGTGTGACTGAAGATACCGTGGTTTGCGTGACCTTCTAATGGCTCCGACAGATGGTACAGAGAGCAATATTTCTCTGTCTTTAAGAGCAGAAGAATTCAAGTGTCCCTAAGCGATCATGCCTTGCGTACACGACCAGAGCAGCAGTAAGCCCCAACTTTAGTCCTGCTTTTACTCCAGCCATCCACTATTTTCCCTTTTCCTATACGGTTGTGTGACTGAAGATACCGTGGTTTGCGTGACCTTCTAATGCCTCCGACAGAGGGTACAGAGAGCAATATTTCTCTGTCTTTAAGAGCACAAGAATCCAAGTGTCCCTAAGCGATCATGCCTTGCGAACACGACCAGAGCAGCAGTAAGCCCCAACTTTAGTCCTGCTTTTACTCCAGCTATCCACTATTTTCCGTTTTCCTACACGGTTGTGTGACTGAAGATACCGTGGTTTGCGTGACCTTCTAATGCCTCCGACAGAGGGTACAGAGAGCAATATTTCTCTGTCTTTAAGAGCAGAAGAATCCAAGTGTCCCTAAGCGATCATGCCTTGCGAACACGACCAGAGCAGCAGTAAGCCCCAACTTTAGTCCTGCTTTTACTCCAGCTATCCACTATTTTCCGTTTTCCTACACGGTTGTGTGACTAAAGATACCGTGGTTTGCGTGACCTTCTAATGCCTCCGACAGAGGGTACAGAGAGCAATATTTCTCTGTCTTTAAGAGCAGAAGAATCCAAGTGTCCCTAAGCGATCATGCCTTGCGAACACGACCAGAGCAGCAGTAAGCCCCAACTTTAGTCCTGCTTTTACTCCAGCTATCCACTATTTTCCGTTTTCCTACATGGTTGTGTGACTGAAGATACCGTGGTTTGCGTGACCTTCTAATGGCTCCGACAGAGGGCACAGAAAGCAATATTTCTCTGTCTTTAAGAGCAGAAGAATCCAAGTGTCCCTAAGCGATCATGCCTTGCGAACACGACCAGAGCAGCAGTAAGCCCCAACTTTAGTCCTGCTTTTACTCCAGCTATCCACTATTTTCCCTTTTCCTACACGGTTGTGTGACTGAAGATACCGTGGTTTGCGTGACCTTCTAATGGCTCCGACAGAGGGTACAGAGAGCAATATTTCTCTGTCTTTAAGAGCAGAAGAATCCAAGTGTCCCTAAGCGATCATGCCTTGCGTACACGACCAGAGCAGCAGTAAGCCCCAACTTTAGTCCTGCTTTTACTCCAGCTATCCATTATTTTCCGTTTTCCTACATGGTTGTGTGACTGAAGATACCGTGGTTTGCGTGACCTTCTAATGGCTCCTACAGAGGGTACAGAGAGCAATATTTCTCTGTCTTTAAGAGCAGAAGAATTCAAGTGTCCCTAAGCGATCATGCCTTGCGTACACGACCAGAGCAGCAGTAAGCCTCAACTTTAGTCCTGCTTTTACTCCAGCTATCCACTATTTTCCCTTTTCCTACACGGTTGTGTGACTGAAGATACCGTGGTTTGCGTGACCTTCTAATGGCTCCGACAGAGGGTACAGAGAGCAATATTTCTCTGTCTTTAAGAGCAGAAGAATCCAAGTGTCCCTAAGCGATCATGCCTTGCGTACACGACCAGAGCAGCAGTAAGCCCCAACTTTAGTCCTGCTTTTACTCCAGCTATCCACTATTTTCCCTTTTCCTACACGGTTGTGTGACTGAAGATACCGTGGTTTGCGTGACCTTCTAATGGCTCCGACAGAGGGTACAGAGAGCAATATTTCTCTGTCTTTAAGAGCAGAAGAATCCAAGTGTCCCTAAGCGATCATGCCTTGCGTACACGACCAGAGCAGCAGTAAGCCCCAACTTTAGTCCTGCTTTTACTCCAGCTATCCATTATTTTCCGTTTTCCTACATGGTTGTGTGACTGAAGATACCGTGGTTTGCGTGACCTTCTAATGGCTCCGACAGATGGTACAGAGAGCAATATTTCTCTGTCTTTAAGAGCAGAAGAATTCAAGTGTCCCTAAGCGATCATGCCTTGCGTACACGACCAGAGCAGCAGTAAGCCCCAACTTTAGTCCTGCTTTTACTCCAGCTATCCATTATTTTCCGTTTTCCTACATGGTTGTGTGACTGAAGATACCGTGGTTTGCGTGACCTTCTAATGGCTCCGACAGATGGTACAGAGAGCAATATTTCTCTGTCTTTAAGAGCAGAAGAATCCAAGTGTCCCTAAGCGATCATGACTTGCGTACACGACCAGAGCAGCAGTAAGCCCCAACTTTAGTCCTGCTTTTACTCCAGCTATCCACTATTTTCCCTTTTCCTATACGGTTGTGTGACTGAAGATACCGTGGTTTGCGTGACCTTCTAATGGCTCCGACAGAGGGTACAGAGAGCAATATTTCTCTGTCTTTAAGAGCAGAAGAATCCAAGTGTCCCTAAGCGATCATGCCTTGCGTACACGACCAGAGCAGCAGTAAGCCCCAACTTTAGTCCTGCTTTTACTCCAGCTATCCACTATTTTCCCTTTTCCTATACGGTTGTGTGACTGAAGATACCGTGGTTTGCGTGACCTTCTAATGGCTCCTACAGAGGGTACAGAGAGCAATATTTCTCTGTCTTTAAGAGCAGAAGAATCCAAGTGTCCCTAAGCGATCATGCCTTGCGTACGCGACCAGAGCAGCAGTAAGCCCCAACTTTAGTCCTGCTTTTACTCCAGCTATCCACTGTTTTCCCTTTTCCTACACGGTTGTGTGACTGAAGATACCGTGGTTTGCGTGACCTTCTAATGGCTGCGACAGAGGGTACAGAGAGCAATATTTCTCTGTCTTTAAGAGCAGAAGAATCCAAGTGTCCCTAAGCGATCATGCCTTGCGTACACGACCAGAGCAGCAGTAAGCCCCAACTTTAGTCCTGCTTTTACTCCAGCTATCCACTATTTTCCCTTTCCTATACGGTTGTGTGACTGAAGATACCGTGGTTTGCGTGACCTTCTAATGGCTCCTACAGAGGGTACAGAGAGCAATATTTCTCTGTCTTTAAGAGCAGAAGAATCCAAGTGTCCCTAAGCGATCATGCCTTGCGTACACGACCAGAGCAGCAGTAAGCCCCAACTTTAGTCCTGCTTTTACTCCAGCTATCCACTATTTTCCCTTTTCCTACACGGTTGTGTGACTGAAGATACCGTGGTTTGCGTGACCTTCTAATGGCTCCTACAGAGGGTACAGAGAGCAATATTTCTCTGTCTTTAAGAGCAGAAGAATTCAAGTGTCCCTAAGCGATCATGCCTTGCGTACACGACCAGAGCAGCAGTAAGCCCCAACTTTAGTCCTGCTTTTACTCCAGCTATCCACTATTTTCCCTTTTCCTACACGGTTGTGTGACTGAAGATACCGTGGTTTGCGTGACCTTCTAATGGCTCCGACAGAGGGTACAGAGAGCAATATTTCTCTGTCTTTAAGAGCAGAAGAATCCAAGTGTCCCTAAGCGATCATGCCTTGCGTACACGACCAGAGCAGCAGTAAGCCCCAACTTTAGTCCTGCTTTTACTCCAGCTATCCACTATTTTCCCTTTTCCTACACGGTTGTGTGACTGAAGATACCGTGGTTTGCGTGACCTTCTAATGGCTCCGACAGAGGGTACAGAGAGCAATATTTCTCTGTCTTTAAGAGCAGAAGAATCCAAGTGTCCCTAAGCGATCATGCCTTGCGTACACGACCAGAGCAGCAGTAAGCCCCAACTTTAGTCCTGCTTTTACTCCAGCTATCCATTATTTTCCGTTTTCCTACATGGTTGTGTGACTGAAGATACCGTGGTTTGCGTGACCTTCTAATGGCTCCTACAGAGGGTACAGAGAGCAATATTTCTCTGTCTTTAAGAGCAGAAGAATTCAAGTGTCCCTAAGCGATCATGCCTTGCGTACACGACCAGAGCAGCAGTAAGCCCCAACTTTAGTCCTGCTTTTACTCCAGCTATCCACTATTTTCCCTTTTCCTACACGGTTGTGTGACTGAAGATACCGTGGTTTGCGTGACCTTCTAATGGCTCCGACAGAGGGTACAGAGAGCAATATTTCTCTGTCTTTAAGAGCAGAAGAATCCAAGTGTCCCTAAGCGATCATGCCTTGCGTACACGACCAGAGCAGCAGTAAGCCATAACTTTAGTCCTGCTTTTACTCCAGCTATCCACTATTTTCCCTTTTCCTACACGGTTGTGTGACTGAAGATACCGTGGTTTGCGTGACCTTCTAATGGCTCCGACAGAGGGTACAGAGAGCAATATTTCTCTGTCTTTAAGAGCAGAAGAATCCAAGTGTCCCTAAGCGATCATGCCTTGCGTACACGACCAGAGCAGCAGTAAGCCCCAACTTTAGTCCTGCTTTTACTCCAGCTATCCACTATTTTCCCTTTTCCTATACGGTTGTGTGACTGAAGATACCGTGGTTTGCGTGACCTTCTAATGGCTCCTACAGAGGGTACAGAGAGCAATATTTCTCTGTCTTTAAGAGCAGAAGAATCCAAGTGTCCCTAAGCGATCATGCCTTGCGTACGCGACCAGAGCAGCAGTAAGCCCCAACTTTAGTCCTGCTTTTACTCCAGCTATCCACTGTTTTCCCTTTTCCTACACGGTTGTGTGACTGAAGATACCGTGGTTTGCGTGACCTTCTAATGGCTGCGACAGAGGGTACAGAGAGCAATATTTCTCTGTCTTTAAGAGCAGAAGAATCCAAGTGTCCCTAAGCGATCATGCCTTGCGTACACGACCAGAGCAGCAGTAAGCCCCAACTTTAGTCCTGCTTTTACTCCAGCTATCCACTATTTTCCCTTTCCTATACGGTTGTGTGACTGAAGATACCGTGGTTTGCGTGACCTTCTAATGGCTCCTACAGAGGGTACAGAGAGCAATATTTCTCTGTCTTTAAGAGCAGAAGAATCCAAGTGTCCCTAAGCGATCATGCCTTGCGTACACGACCAGAGCAGCAGTAAGCCCCAACTTTAGTCCTGCTTTTACTCCAGCTATCCACTATTTTCCCTTTTCCTACACGGTTGTGTGACTGAAGATACCGTGGTTTGCGTGACCTTCTAATGGCTCCTACAGAGGGTACAGAGAGCAATATTTCTCTGTCTTTAAGAGCAGAAGAATTCAAGTGTCCCTAAGCGATCATGCCTTGCGTACACGACCAGAGCAGCAGTAAGCCCCAACTTTAGTCCTGCTTTTACTCCAGCTATCCACTATTTTCCCTTTTCCTACACGGTTGTGTGACTGAAGATACCGTGGTTTGCGTGACCTTCTAATGGCTCCGACAGAGGGTACAGAGAGCAATATTTCTCTGTCTTTAAGAGCAGAAGAATCCAAGTGTCCCTAAGCGATCATGCCTTGCGTACACGACCAGAGCAGCAGTAAGCCCCAACTTTAGTCCTGCTTTTACTCCAGCTATCCACTATTTTCCCTTTTCCTACACGGTTGTGTGACTGAAGATACCGTGGTTTGCGTGACCTTCTAATGGCTCCGACAGAGGGTACAGAGAGCAATATTTCTCTGTCTTTAAGAGCAGAAGAATCCAAGTGTCCCTAAGCGATCATGCCTTGCGTACACGACCAGAGCAGCAGTAAGCCCCAACTTTAGTCCTGCTTTTACTCCAGCTATCCATTATTTTCCGTTTTCCTACATGGTTGTGTGACTGAAGATACCGTGGTTTGCGTGACCTTCTAATGGCTCCTACAGAGGGTACAGAGAGCAATATTTCTCTGTCTTTAAGAGCAGAAGAATTCAAGTGTCCCTAAGCGATCATGCCTTGCGTACACGACCAGAGCAGCAGTAAGCCCCAACTTTAGTCCTGCTTTTACTCCAGCTATCCACTATTTTCCCTTTTCCTACACGGTTGTGTGACTGAAGATACCGTGGTTTGCGTGACCTTCTAATGGCTCCGACAGAGGGTACAGAGAGCAATATTTCTCTGTCTTTAAGAGCAGAAGAATCCAAGTGTCCCTAAGCGATCATGCCTTGCGTACACGACCAGAGCAGCAGTAAGCCATAACTTTAGTCCTGCTTTTACTCCAGCTATCCACTATTTTCCCTTTTCCTACACGGTTGTGTGACTGAAGATACCGTGGTTTGCGTGACCTTCTAATGGCTCCGACAGAGGGTACAGAGAGCAATATTTCTCTGTCTTTAAGAGCAGAAGAATCCAAGTGTCCCTAAGCGATCATGCCTTGCGTACACGACCAGAGCAGCAGTAAGCCCCAACTTTAGTCCTGCTTTTACTCCAGCTATCCATTATTTTCCGTTTTCCTACATGGTTGTGTGACTGAAGATACCGTGGTTTGCGTGACCTTCTAATGGCTCCGACAGATGGTACAGAGAGCAATATTTCTCTGTCTTTAAGAGCAGATGAATTCAAGTGTCCCTAAGCGATCATGCCTTGCGTACACGACCAGAGCAGCAGTAAGCCCCAACTTTAGTCCTGCTTTTACTCCAGCTATCCATTATTTTCCGTTTTCCTACATGGTTGTGTGACTGAAGATACCGTGGTTTGCGTGACCTTCTAATGGCTCCGACAGATGGTACAGAGAGCAATATTTCTCTGTCTTTAAGAGCAGAAGAATCCAAGTGTCCCTAAGCGATCATGACTTGCGTACACGACCAGAGCAGCAGTAAGCCCCAACTTTAGTCCTGCTTTTACTCCAGCTATCCACTATTTTCCCTTTTCCTATACGGTTGTGTGACTGAAGATACCGTGGTTTGCGTGACCTTCTAATGGCTCCGACAGAGGGTACAGAGAGCAATATTTCTCTGTCTTTAAGAGCAGAAGAATCCAAGTGTCCCTAAGCGATCATGCCTTGCGTACACGACCAGAGCAGCAGTAAGCCCCAACTTTAGTCCTGCTTTTACTCCAGCTATCCACTATTTTCCCTTTTCCTATACGGTTGTGTGACTGAAGATACCGTGGTTTGCGTGACCTTCTAATGGCTCCTACAGAGGGTACAGAGAGCAATATTTCTCTGTCTTTAAGAGCAGAAGAATCCAAGTGTCCCTAAGCGATCATGCCTTGCGTACGCGACCAGAGCAGCAGTAAGCCCCAACTTTAGTCCTGCTTTTACTCCAGCTATCCACTGTTTTCCCTTTTCCTACACGGTTGTGTGACTGAAGATACCGTGGTTTGCGTGACCTTCTAATGGCTCCTACAGAGGGTACAGAGAGCAATATTTCTCTGTCTTTAAGAGCAGAAGAATCCAAGTGTCCCTAAGCGATCATGCCTTGCGTACACGACCAGAGCAGCAGTAAGCCCCAACTTTAGTCCTGCTTTTACTCCAGCTATCCACTATTTTCCCTTTTCCTACACGGTTGTGTGACTGAAGATACCGTGGTTTGCGTGACCTTCTAATGGCTCCTACAGAGGGTACAGAGAGCAATATTTCTCTATCTTTAAGAGCAGAAGAATTCAAGTGTCCCTAAGCGATCATGCCTTGCGTACACGACCAGAGCAGCAGTAAGCCCCAACTTTAGTCCTGCTTTTACTCCAGAAAATCCACTATTTTCCCTTTTCCTACACGGTTGTGTGACTGAAGATACCGTGGTTTGCGTGACCTTCTATTGGCTTCGACAGAGGGTACAGAGAGCAATATTTCTCTGTCTTTAAGAGCAGAAGAATCCAAGTGTCCCTAAGCGATCATGCCTTGCGTACACGACCAGAGCAGCAGTAAGCCCCAACTTTAGTCCTGCTTTTACTCCAGCTATCCATTATTTTCCGTTTTCCTACATGGTTGTGTGACTGAAGATACCGTGGTTTGCGTGACCTTCTAATGGCTCCGACAGATGGTACAGAGAGCAATATTTCTCTGTCTTTAAGAGCAGAAGAATCCAAGTGTCCCTAAGCGATCATGCCTTGCGTACACGACCAGAGCAGCAGTAAGCCCCAACTTTAGTCCTGCTTTTACTCCAGCTATCCATTATTTTCCGTTTTCCTACATGGTTGTGTGACTGAAGATACCGTGGTTTGCGTGACCTTCTAATGGCTCCGACAGATGGTACAGAGAGCAATATTTCTCTGTCTTTAAGAGCAGAAGAATCCAAGTGTCCCTAAGCGATCATGCCTTGCGTACACGACCAGAGCAGCAGTAAGCCCCAACTTTAGTCCTGCTTTTACTCCAGCTATCCACTATTTTCCCTTTTCCTATACGGTTGTGTGACTGAAGATACCGTGGTTTGCGTGACCTTCTAATGGCTCCTACAGAGGGTACAGAGAGCAATATTTCTCTGTCTTTAAGAGCAGAAGAATCCAAGTGTCCCTAAGCGATCATGCCTTGCGTACGCGACCAGAGCAGCAGTAAGCCCCAACTTTAGTCCTGCTTTTACTCCAGCTATCCACTGTTTTCCCTTTTCCTACACGGTTGTGTGACTGAAGATACCGTGGTTTGCGTGACCTTCTAATGGCTCCTACAGAGGGTACAGAGAGCAATATTTCTCTGTCTTTAAGAGCAGAAGAATCCAAGTGTCCCTAAGCGATCATGCCTTGCGTACACGACCAGAGCAGCAGTAAGCCCCAACTTTAGTCCTGCTTTTACTCCAGCTATCCACTATTTTCCCTTTTCCTACACGGTTGTGTGACTGAAGATACCGTGGTTTGCGTGACCTTCTAATGGCTCCTACAGAGGGTACAGAGAGCAATATTTCTCTATCTTTAAGAGCAGAAGAATTCAAGTGTCCCTAAGCGATCATGCCTTGCGTACACGACCAGAGCAGCAGTAAGCCCCAACTTTAGTCCTGCTTTTACTCCAGAAAATCCACTATTTTCCCTTTTCCTACACGGTTGTGTGACTGAAGATACCGTGGTTTGCGTGACCTTCTATTGGCTTCGACAGAGGGTACAGAGAGCAATATTTCTCTGTCTTTAAGAGCAGAAGAATCCAAGTGTCCCTAAGCGATCATGCCTTGCGTACACGACCAGAGCAGCAGTAAGCCCCAACTTTAGTCCTGCTTTTACTCCAGCTATCCATTATTTTCCGTTTTCCTACATGGTTGTGTGACTGAAGATACCGTGGTTTGCGTGACCTTCTAATGGCTCCGACAGATGGTACAGAGAGCAATATTTCTCTGTCTTTAAGAGCAGAAGAATCCAAGTGTCCCTAAGCGATCATGCCTTGCGTACACGACCAGAGCAGCAGTAAGCCCCAACTTTAGTCCTGCTTTTACTCCAGCTATCCACTATTTTCCCTTTTCCTATACGGTTGTGTGACTGAAGATACCGTGGTTTGCGTGACCTTCTAATGGCTCCGACAGAGGGTACAGAGAGCAATATTTCTCTGTCTTTAAGAGCAGAAGAATCCAAGTGTCCCTAAGCGATCATGCCTTGCGTACACGACCAGAGCAGCAGTAAGCCCCAACTTTAGTCCTGCTTTTACTCCAGCTATCCACTATTTTCCCTTTTCCTATACGGTTGTGTGACTGAAGATACCGTGGTTTGCGTGACCTTCTAATGGCTCCTACAGAGGGTACAGAGAGCAATATTTCTCTGTCTTTAAGAGCAGAAGAATCCAAGTGTCCCTAAGCGATCATGCCTTGCGTACGCGACCAGAGCAGCAGTAAGCCCCAACTTTAGTCCTGCTTTTACTCCAGCTATCCACTGTTTTCCCTTTTCCTACACGGTTGTGTGACTGAAGATACCGTGGTTTGCGTGACCTTCTAATGGCTCCTACAGAGGGTACAGAGAGCAATATTTCTCTGTCTTTAAGAGCAGAAGAATCCAAGTGTCCCTAAGCGATCATGCCTTGCGTACACGACCAGAGCAGCAGTAAGCCCCAACTTTAGTCCTGCTTTTACTCCAGCTATCCACTATTTTCCCTTTTCCTACACGGTTGTGTGACTGAAGATACCGTGGTTTGCGTGACCTTCTAATGGCTCCTACAGAGGGTACAGAGAGCAATATTTCTCTGTCTTTAAGAGCAGAAGAATTCAAGTGTCCCTAAGCGATCATGCCTTGCGTACACGACCAGAGCAGCAGTAAGCCCCAACTTTAGTCCTGCTTTTACTCCAGAAAATCCACTATTTTCCCTTTTCCTACACGGTTGTGTGACTGAAGATACCGTGGTTTGCGTGACCTTCTATTGGCTTCGACAGAGGGTACAGAGAGCAATATTTCTCTGTCTTTAAGAGCAGAAGAATCCAAGTGTCCCTAAGCGATCATGCCTTGCGTACACGACCAGAGCAGCAGTAAGCCCCAACTTTAGTCCTGCTTTTACTCCAGCTATCCATTATTTTCCGTTTTCCTACATGGTTGTGTGACTGAAGATACCGTGGTTTGCGTGACCTTCTAATGGCTCCGACAGATGGTACAGAGAGCAATATTTCTCTGTCTTTAAGAGCAGAAGAATTCAAGTGTCCCTAAGCGATCATGCCTTGCGTACACGACCAGAGCAGCAGTAAGCCCCAACTTTAGTCCTGCTTTTACTCCAGCTATCCATTATTTTCCGTTTTCCTACATGGTTGTGTGACTGAAGATACCGTGGTTTGCGTGACCTTCTAATGGCTCCGACAGATGGTACAGAGAGCAATATTTCTCTGTCTTTAAGAGCAGAAGAATCCAAGTGTCCCTAAGCGATCATGCCTTGCGTACACGACCAGAGCAGCAGTAAGCCCCAACTTTAGTCCTGCTTTTACTCCAGCTATCCACTATTTTCCCTTTTCCTATACGGTTGTGTGACTGAAGATACCGTGGTTTGCGTGACCTTCTAATGGCTCCGACAGAGGGTACAGAGAGCAATATTTCTCTGTCTTTAAGAGCAGAAGAATCCAAGTGTCCCTAAGCGATCATGCCTTGCGTACACGACCAGAGCAGCAGTAAGCCCCAACTTTAGTCCTGCTTTTACTCCAGCTATCCACTATTTTCCCTTTTCCTATACGGTTGTGTGACTGAAGATACCGTGGTTTGCGTGACCTTCTAATGGCTCCTACAGAGGGTACAGAGAGCAATATTTCTCTGTCTTTAAGAGCAGAAGAATCCAAGTGTCCCTAAGCGATCATGCCTTGCGTACACGACCAGAGCAGCAGTAAGCCCCAACTTTAGTCCTGCTTTTACTCCAGCTATCCACTATTTTCCCTTTTCCTACACGGTTGTGTGACTGAAGATACCGTGGTTTGCGTGACCTTCTAATGGCTCCTACAGAGGGTACAGAGAGCAATATTTCTCTGTCTTTAAGAGCAGAAGAATCTAAGTGTCCCTAAGCGATCATGCCTTGCGTACACGACCAGAGCAGCAGTAAGCCCCAACTTTAGTCCTGCTTTTACTCCAGCTATCCACTATTTTCCCTTTTCCTACACGGTTGTGTGACTGAAGATACCGTGGTTTGCGTGACCTTCTAATGGCTCCTACAGAGGGTACAGAGAGCAATATTTCTCTGTCTTTAAGAGCAGAAGAATTCAAGTGTCCCTAAGCGATCATGCCTTGCGTACACGACCAGAGCAGCAGTAAGCCCCAACTTTAGTCCTGCTTTTACTCCAGAAAATCCACTGTTTTCATTTTTCCTACACGGTTGTGTGACTGAAGATACCGTGGTTTGCGTGACCTTCTATTGGCTTCGACAGAGGGTACAGAGAGCAATATTTCTCTGTCTTTAAGAGCAGAAGAATCCAAGTGTCCCTAAGCGATCATGCCTTGCGAACACGACCAGAGCGGCAGTAAGCCCCAACTTTAGTCCTGCTTACTCCAGCTATCCACTATTTTCCCTTTTCCTATACGGTTGTGTGACTGAAGATACCGTGGTTTGCGTGACCTTCTAATGGCTCCGACAGAGGGTACAGAGAGCAATATTTCAAGAGAGCTCTTATGAACTGCATTTAAAACCGATTTAAAACTCGTTTTCAGTTTAACCTTGACTAGAATTTAAAAAGCAAATCGAATGCGTTGTAGAACTTACTTGACAGATGATACATCGCCATTCCATTTGGGAACGTACAATGGGTGCTGGCGCAATTACTGAAGAGCAGACCAATTACCACTTGGTATCAGGCTTCAATCCTAGGCATAGATCCTATACAAGAAGCATGTATAATGATGTCTCAAGTCACCGACTGGAACATATGAAAAATTGTTTTAATGCGATAAAAGACTGGGTTTTCAGATTCGTCACTTACATCAGATTCCCCGCTCTGAGACAGGCATAGTTACTATTCAGTTTAATAGCGCTATATATAATGTTTTAAATTTTACTTCAAAATCTGATCTGAATAATATCAGTCACCAGTTCACAACAAATAATTTACTTTATAAGCTGGTTTCAAAAGGTAATGACATCGTCATTAGATAAGAAACAAAATATAAACTCGTCTCCAGTTAGAGCTTTGTTATTGTACTTTATTTATTTTACTTTTTATTTCACGTCCAGATGTCAGTTCTACATCATACTAATATTATTTACTTTTCTGTTTCCATAGATAGAAGCGCATTTAGAAAGTTTTATCTTATAAATATTGCTCGTTATTGCCATATAATCACACATTTACATGCTCCAACCGTCTTTACCTCAAACCAGAATACATAAACACTACGTTTCATTTATTTATTTACTAATATATATGTTTTTGTTTGCAGGTAAGCCCTCAGAATGTGCAAACACAACCAGTTTTAATCAGTAAGTAAATTCATATTGTAGAATCTCTCGTTAAGGATGCACGCGTATCAAGTTAATACTGGTAATGACAGTAAATAGTCGAAACCACTCCGTCAATCTGAAAGCTCTTCTTAGTGTATTTAGCATAATATAGCGCAATCTAACAAGGACACGTTCTCGATGTGTTTGAAACGGTTTTCCTTTGTGTCTCGTTAAAGGCGTGTTGCTTTTAGACGAGCGGTCGCGTCGTGGAGGCGTGTCTTGTTTATGGCGAGACGTAAGAGGACGTGTAATGAGAGATTTTAATTTAATCTTAAAGCGTTTGTTTACGGTGTGATGGCTGCATTAAATGTCTTTGGAGACAGTAAGCTATTTTCAGCATTTATGACGTAATCTGATGAAGATAATACTTTTTTTCTTTTACGTTAAACAAGTTCGGCTTGGATATTCACGATCTGGCATGCGCGCGCGCGCGCGCGCACACACACACACACACACACACACACACACACACACACAGCTTTACGATTATCGTAGCCCTCGATGTGGGGCCGCACACTCGGTTTCAGTGACACAGCGACGGTCAGGGATCATCACTACAACAACAGACTGCAAGGGACCGACACAGCCTTTTTATACCGGCAAGAGAGGTAGAAATATGTTTGAGATTTTATTCGATGTCATAGCCGGCACATTCACCCTTAGTGGAAATTTTTGCTCAATCATAAAAATATTTCATCTTTTACTAAAAAGATTTCATTTTACAAAAAATGCATCAGGCTATCGAAACAAAATCACTACTTACCAGTGTTAATACTCTATCCTGTGTGAAAACATTTCATTAACTAAGATGAAACGACGATAGGTCATATTACATAAACAAGGATAGGTTATCTCTTCTCTGGATAATCGCAGTCGGGAACACTGTTAAATCCAAACTGAGTAATATGACAGTGTTTGTAGTATTTGACCGGTGCGCACGCGTCAAATATTGCTTCATAAATATTATTTTACGTTGATTTATTCTAAAAGTTCATTTCTTCACTATATATTTATTCGTCTTTTTTTATGTACGTTCTAATCGTAATTTAAAGTTTCAACGTGAAATAAGAATCATTGTCTCTATGGTTTTCAAACAATCCAAATAATAATGATATTGTTATATCTTCAGTTTTACTATACAAGTTGATTGTTGTATCTGTTCCTAATAGGATATGTATATTTTAACAGTACGTCACTATAAAATATGATGAATATTTCAGTAGTTATCCTCAGAGGTAACAAAATTATGTATATGGATAGAATACGGTTTTTGTTATTTGTTAAGAGTGATAATTTTACTAATTTTCTTAGCATTTGCCCCGTAGGGGGGTTCGGACTAGCCGTACCTACGTGGGATTTGGCGTCCCTCGCGGTACCCTAGCCTAACACGCACACATACACATAAACTAACATCTTCACTTAGGGAATTTGACTGGTCAGAACCGTTGCGCGTTGGGAGTGTTGAAAAGTCCAGAGCTTGACAAACTCTGGTCTGAGACGCTGATGTGAACTTGCTCTGCCGACGACGTATGCGCGGTTGCTGGTCCGCTAGCCACTTCGGTCCTTGGTCAGGGAGTGTCCGCGGTTTACAGGTGTCGGAGCCTGTGCACAGTATTACGAGTTCTCGACTGATGCCCATCCAATCGAGCTAAGTAGGAAACTATGGGCCCCAGAGTTCTGGGGGTTGGAAATGATCGAAAGTGATCAATGGGTGTACCCGTTCTCATAGTCTCGCCCGTAACGCCTGACACGATGGTTAGCTTAAAAACAATTTATGGAAAACCAACAAATGTCCAACCAGTTTAATGTAAAGAGGCGTCGTGAGGTTTCTCCGAAAATGCCTAGGGAAGTAAATACGATGAGGAAATAAATGGATTTGGCATCACCAAAGTTCTTAATTGTGTCTTGCACAGAAGCTGGAAAAGATCTTTCAAAGGTATCGCCTTTTGTAATCCAAAAGGCTATAACTGGATGCGCAGCAGGAAATGTCTCTTCCATAAGGAAGTTAAGGAACGGAACACTGCTGTTAGAAACAAGTAATTCAAAACAGTCACAGTTATTATTAAAAATTACCTCCTTCTTTGATCAGGTCAAGGTTTCGGTGGCCCCCCACAAAACCTTGAACTCATCAAAGGGAGTAATATCATGCAGAGATCTTTTGTATGTCTATGAGGACGAAATAAAATCTGAACTGGAATCGGAAGGTGTAACAGATGTCGTACGAATTATGAGGATGGAAAACGGTCAGAAAGTTCCAACATCATTAATCCTGACATTCGGAAAACCATCTATCCCGGAATACCTATATGCGGGGTATCAACGGCTTTCTGTTAGGCCCTACTTTCCCAATCCACGCCGGTGCTTTAAATGCCAACGTTTTGGACACGTAAGTTCTTCTTGCTCCAAGCCCGAGGTATGCGGACAGTGTGCATCTGAAGACCATATTGAGAAGGTTTGCACAAGTGCTCCTAAATGCCCAAACTGTGCTGGTGATCACCCTGCTCGCTCCTTTAACTGCCCAAAGTTCAAGGAGGAGAAAGCGATCCTCAGCATAATGGCAAAGGATAAAACATCTTTCCACGAAGCGAAAAAGAAGTTCAAGTCAACTCAACCTAGACTTGAAACGAAATCTTATGCCTCAGCTACCACCACTGAGAAGTCTAGTTCCAACTGCGTTGAGCTAAACAAGAAAATTTAAGTTCTCACTGAGCAAGTTAGTCAGTTATTAGCTTTGGTGACGAAAAATTCTGTTTCCAGCTCAAAGGATAATGTTGAATGTGCGAAGAAATCTCCATTGCCAGTTACCTCTGGGAAAGTTAGAAGAAGCAAGACACTATTAGAGACTAGTGCGAAACCTACTCCAACTATGAGTAATAATAATAAAAATAACAACAAAGCTGTACCTGTGAAAATGGGTGGAAAATTACAAGCGACTCAAAAGAGGACCATTTCTAACTCCCTTTCTGAGTCAAAAAATTCCTCAGATTCCACCACTACAAAAGTGGTGTTGGAAACTCATGACTCTCTGCCTGGAACGTCCAACATTCCAGGCCAACAAATTGTCAATGACGGCAGTGAGAGCCAGGTGAATCCATTTCACTAAAATACAATGTCCACACCTAAACAAACCGTGATACAGTGGAACATTAACGGTGTTAAAAGTCACATTGAGGATCTCAAAATAATTGTAAGAGATGTGTCTCCTATGTACATCTGCATTCAAGAGACACATCTCCATGAATCGCACAATTTCTATCTAAGGGAATATTCAGTTTATAGGTCGGACTTCGTTACAGAAAATCGAGCTAGAGGTGGCGTAGCTATTCTAGCCCGTAACTGTGTCGACGCCGCTTCTCTGAACTTATAAATCAGTTACCGACTTCGTTTTTATTAGTGGGCGATTTCAATGCCCACCATGTTTCATGGGGTTTCCCAGAATGCAACCCGCGAGGTCATCTGATCCAAAGCATCAGATCGGAACTGGATTTACACCTGCTAAATGACGGTTCTCCGACACATTTAGCAGCGTCAACAGGTGGATGGACGCCTGTAGACTTGTCATTATGCAGTCCTGCTTTGGCTACAAGGCTAAAATGGTCAGCATTGCCTGATCTTTACTTGGCTCCCATTGACGACATTGTCAATTCATTTACAAAAACCGTTTTGAATGCCGCCGGAAAGGCAATTCCGAAAACCTCATCCAAACCACGACGACCACCTGTTCCGTGGTGGAATGATGAGTGCACTGTGATCCTTCGTCAACGTAGAAAAGCTCTGAACCAGTTCAAGAGACATCCAACGAGTGAAAACCTGGAAAATATAAAATCTTCCGTGCGAAAGCACGGAAAATATTTAGGCAAAGTAAACGAGAATCATGGTCGCAGTACATTGGCCCAATTACAAGAACTACAGCTCCATCCACAGTATGGAAGAAATTACGATCAGTCTGTGGCATTTCCGTTCCGATGCCATTAATTTCATTAAGGCATTCGGATGGTGTTTTGAACACGGACTGTGAGGAAATTGCCAATGAGCTAGCGTTATCGTTCTCAAAACATTCTTCATCTTCTGCATACAAGGACGCTTTCCAGGTGTACAAACGTAAACAGGAAGCCTTACCTTTCACCGTTGGATTGTCTGGAGATTCTTGTTTAAATATCCATTTCTCTATCGACGAACTAGAGTCAGCTCTCTCGTCAACGAAGGATTCAGCTCCAGGCCCGGATGATATTGTATACGCCATGATTAAAAATCTTCCACCGTCGGCAAAACTAGTTCTCCTTCGGATATATAACCGTATATTTGAGGAGCACGGTTTTCCCGATGCATGGTTAGAAGCGACAATAATTCCTCTTCTAAAACAAGGAAAGGACAAAATTAATCCCAGTAGTTACAGACCCTTCTCTCTGACCAGCTGCCTATGGAAACTACTGGAGTAGATGGTCAACCGTCGTCTTGTCTGGTATCTAGAAAAAAACAAACTTCTTTCTAACGTTCAGTGTGGTTCCAGACAAGGACGATCATCAGTTGACCAATTGGTTTTATTGGAGTAAGCTATATAGAATGCCTTCATCTTACGACAAACACTGGTAGCTGTTTTCTTTGACCTTGAGAAGGCATATGACATATCATGGAGAAGAGGAATTTTGAAAGTATTGAAATCATGGGGTATACAAGGTAACATCCTTGCTATTATACAAAATTATTTGAATAACAGGACTTTCCGTGTACGTCTAGGAGGTATATATTCTGATCGTTGCGACTTGAGAATGGTGTACCACAGGGTGGCGTTTTGAGTGTGACGCTGTTTGCTGTTGCCATTAACAGCGTCACTTCAAACGTACAGTCACCGGTCCACTGTTCCCTGTTTGTAGACGATTTTTGTATATATGTGGCTGCTAGAAGTATGGCAACAGCGGAAAGATCCTTACAATTAGTCATTAATAAATTGCGAGAATGGACCAAATCTACGGGCTTCAAGTTTTCGGCTTCGAAGACCCAGTGTATAGCATTTAGTCGTCGCAGGCAACACCAGGAACCTATTCTTTATCTTGATGGTACGCGGCTTCAGACCGCGGATAATGTGAGATTTTTGGGTCTTTTATTGGATAAAAGACTTTCATGGAATCCGCATGTTCGTGATTTGAAGGTGAGATGCAGCAAGATATTGGATATGTCGAGAGTTCTAAGTGGTACAAATTGGGGAGCAGACAGAACCTGTATGCTTCGTTTCTATCGCGCCGTTGTAAGATCGCGCATAGATTACGGCTGTATAGCCTATTCATCTGCTCGACCTACGGTTCTGAAACTCCTGGATTCAATACATCACGCTGGCCTTAGACTTTCTACTGGTGCTTTTAGATCAAGCCTTCTAGTTGAAGCTGGAAAACCATCTCTCTCAATGCGACGTCAAATGCTACAAATTTCATATTACACTGGTCTTCGAAGTAAACCTAAACATCCGGCATTCAAAGCAGTTTTTGATAACTACCTCGAGGATCGTTACAATGTGCGTCAACGTTCAACTGCTCCCTTCGGAATTGCATTTTAGCAATCTAAATTTAGAACATCCACCTATATTCGAACGAACATCATGCTACATCCCTCCATGGATAATACGAAAGCCAAAATTTGACTTCTCATTGTCCATGTACCTAAAACACAATACTCCTGACGTTATTTATCGTCAGGAGTTTTTGCAGATCCAACTAACTCACCAACATACTGTGACTATATTCACAGACGGTTCAAAACTGGACTATGGGATAGGTTGTGCATTTTATATGGCAGGACAAACTTTCACTTACGGATTACCCTAAGCCTGTAGCGTTTTTACTGCAGAACTTTATGCAATTTTCCAAGCTTTAAGATCAATTCCGTCTGCAAAATCTAAATATCTTGTGTGTTGTGATTCCAAAAGTGCTCTCCAGGCTATTCAGGAAATGTACACTAAGAACCCTTTAGTTGGAGACATCTTGTGCTCAATACACTGGCTCCAATTGCTAGGTGTCGAGGTGTCATTTTTCTGGGTGCCTGGTCACTGTCGAATATTCGGAAACACTAAAGCAGATGAAGGTGCAAAATTAGCTACAGGTATGGTGCCATCGACACAACGTGTGATGGCATTAGATTGTCTATGCAAAGTTAAAACTACACTATTCTCTGTTTGGAATGAAGAATGGCAAAATGTAAATAGAAACAAGCTGAGGGACATCAAAAATACCGTCCGTCCATGGAGGACATCTGTTCGTTCGAATCATAGGGATGAAGTGGTGGTAACTCGACTTCGCATCGGCCACTCTTTGTTAACGCATGGATGGTTGATGAGACATGACGATCCACCACTTTGTCCGTTTTGTAAAAGTACCATCTCAATCAAGCACATTCTGCTTGATTGTGATGAGTTGACCAATTTGTATATTCCTTACAATCTTCGAGGTAGTTTAAAGGTGGTTTTAAGGGACGATGTCACGGCTATCGACCGTGCCCTCGCTTTCTTACGCCACCTTAATCTATTTAATAATATTTAAATTTTGTATAATTTTAGGTTCTTTAGTTTTAGATAGTCACAATTAATTTTAAACATTTATTTTATTTTGTTTTATTTTGATTAGTTTTATTTATGTAATATTTATTTTAAAACTTAACTTTAGTTAGACCATGATAACCTTAATAGGTTTTTCGAGTGGGGGGGGGGAAGAAAAAATTGAATTTATATAGAAACCGACGCAAAGAATGCTTCATGAATACTGGTTGTGAGTTGTCCACGTGTCCTAGAATTGTGATCATCGGTCCCAGCCCATCTCTTTACTCTAATACCTAACAATAATTGATGCGTGTGATGATTATGAGTTAGTATAAGCGCCTTACTTTCTTTCTGGCCAAATTTTCCCACGCCTATAGAAACTAATGGTTTGTTACTTTCTCGTCATGGTAATTTGAAACAACCAACCTAATCACGAAACACGAGCGCTTACTTTATTTACAGTCCGTGATTACTAGAATCGCATTATTTTCAGTGATACAATATAATATTTACAAAGACTGAGACAATGCGCTCCATGTGTTTATTATACCTACTACCTAGTGTAAGGTAATACAGGAGAGGAAACAAACGTAAATAAACGACGTTTTAGAAATGCCTAATTAGATTTAGTAGGTTAAAATGCCAACGGGTTTTACAATGAATTTTTTATTTTAACTACTAAGCAGAAAATATGTTTATGGGAATTTCTCTACAAGTGTGCAGATGACAATATTTTTGTATGAATTTGTTGTAGTTTATAGTGCGGACGACCTAACCGTGCACTTGTCCTTGAAAGATCGCTGTAGGCTAGACGGTAGAGGGTCAGTATAAATACTGGCCTACAAACATAATTAGGATTGTTAAAATACTGACTTCCAGATAAGACTGATATTAGATAAATTTGCTTCGGTATGAAATAAAAAACAATCTTGAAATATGCGTAGATATAGCGAATGCAGAAGCTGTTGATGTATCGAACATTCTTGATATGTAGCATGTTTTTAGAACTGGTAATACACTCAAGCTCAAGTGCAGGATTACGTGGTTCGTACTATAGGCCTAAGTACAGTTTTACGAATTTATTACTCGTGGCGTGATAACAAGTTTATTCGTTGTTTTTGTAAATAGCGTGAAGACGATAATATTTTTAAGAGTTTATTATACGTAGCGTAAGTACTATACATTTTTAAAGAAGTTATTATATATAGTAAAAACGGTAATATCTTTATGAGTTTATTATATGTAGCGTAAGTACTATACATTTTTAAAGAAGTTATTATATATAGTAAAACGGTAATATCTTTATGAGTTTATTATACGTAGCGTAAGTACTATACATTTTTAAAGAAGTTATTATATATAGTAAAAATGTAATATCTTTATGAGTTTATTTTACGTAGCGTAAGTACTATACATTTTTAAAGAAGTTATTATATATAGTAAAAATGTAATATCTTTATGAGTTTATTTTACGTAGCGTAAGTACTATACATTTTTAAAGAAGTTATTATATATAGTAAAAACGGTAATATCTTTATGAGTTTATTATACGTAGCGTAAGTACTATACATTTTTAAAGAAGTTATTATATATAGTAAAAACGGTAATATCTTTATGAGTTTATTTTACGTAGCGTAAGTACTATACATTTTTAAAGAAGTTATTATATATAGTAAAAATGTAATATCTTTATGAGTTTATTTTACGTAGCGTAAGTACTATACATTTTTAAAGAAGTTATTATATATAGTAAAAACGGTAATATCTTTATGAGTTTATTATACGTAGCGTAAGTACTATACATTTTTAAAGAAGTTATTATATATAGTAAAAACGGTAATATCTTTATGAGTTTATTATACGTAGCGTAAGTACTATACATTTTTAAAGAAGTTATTATATATAGTAAAAACGGTAATATCTTTATGAGTTTATTATACGTAGCGTAAGTACTATACATTTTTAAAGAAGTTATTATATATAGTAAAAACGGTAATATCTTTATGAGTTTATTTTACGTAGCGTAAGTACTATACATTTTTAAAGAAGTTATTATATATAGTAAAAACGGTAATATCTTTATGAGTTTATTATACGTAGCGTAAGTACTATACATTTTTAAAGAAGTTATTATATATAGTAAAAACGGTAATATCTTTATGAGTTTGTTATACGTAGCGTAAGTACTATACATTTTTAAAGAAATTATTATATATAGTAAAACGGTAATATCTTTATGAGTTTATTTTACGTAGCGTAAGTACTATACATTTTTAAAGAAGTTATTATATATAGTAAAAACGGTAATATCTTTATGAGTTTATTATACGTAGCGTAAGTACTATACATTTTTAAAGAAGTTATTATATATAGTAAAAACGGTAATATCTTTATGAGTTTATTTTACGTAGCGTAAGTACTATACATTTTTAAAGAAGTTATTATATATAGTAAAAACGGTAATATCTTTATGAGTTTATTATACGTAGCGTAAGTACTATACATTTTTAAAGAAGTTATTATATATAGTAAAAACGGTAATATCTTTATGAGTTTGTTATACGTAGCGTAAGTACTATACATTTTTAAAGAAATTATTATATATAGTAAAACGGTAATATCTTTATGAGTTTATTTTACGTAGCGTAAGTACTATACATTTTTAAAGAAGTTATTATATATAGTAAAAACGGTAATATCTTTATGAGTTTATTATACGTAGCGTAAGTACTATACATTTTTAAAGAAGTTATTATATATAGTAAAAACGGTAATATCTTTATGAGTTTGTTATACGTAGCGTAAGTACTATACATTTTTAAAGAAATTATTATATATAGTAAAACGGTAATATCTTTATGAGTTTATTTTACGTAGCGTAAGTACTATACATTTTTAAAGAAATTATTATATATAGTAAAAACGGTAATATCTTTATGAGTTTATTATACGTAGCGTAAGTACTATACATTTTTAAAGAAGTTATTATATATAGTAAAAACGGTAATATCTTTATGAGTTTATTTTACGTAGCGTAAGTACTATACATTTTTAAAGAAGTTATTATATATAGTAAAACGGTAATATCTTTATGAGTTTATTATACGTAGCGTAAGTACTATACATTTTTAAAGAAGTTATTATATATAGTAAAAACGGTAATATCTTTATGAGTTTATTATACGTAGCGTAAGTACTATACATTTTTAAAGAAGTTATTATATATAGTAAAAACGGTAATATCTTTATGAGTTTATTATACGTAGCGTAAGTACTATACATTTTTAAAGAAGTTATTATATATAGTAAAAACGGTAATATCTTTATGAGTTTGTTATACGTAGCGTAAGTACTATACATTTTTAAAGAAATTATTATATATAGTAAAACGGTAATATCTTTATGAGTTTATTTTACGTAGCGTAAGTACTATACATTTTTAAAGAAGTTATTATATATAGTAAAAACGGTAATATCTTTATGAGTTTATTATACGTAGCGTAAGTACTATACATTTTTAAAGAAGTTATTATATATAGTAAAAACGGTAATATCTTTATGAGTTTGTTATACGTAGCGTAGGTACTATACATTTTTAAAGAAATTATTATATATAGTAAAACGGTAATATCTTTATGAGTTTATTTTACGTAGCGTAAGTACTATACATTTTTAAAGAAGTTATTATATATAGTAAAAACGGTAATATCTTTATGAGTTTATTATACGTAGCGTAAGTACTATACATTTTTAAAGAAGTTATTATATATAGTAAAAACGGTAATATCTTTATGAGTTTATTTTACGTAGCGTAAGTACTATACATTTTTAAAGAAGTTATTATATATAGTAAAAACGGTAATATCTTTATGAGTTTATTATACGTAGCGTAAGTACTATACATTTTTAAAGAAGTTATTATATATAGTAAAAACGGTAATATCTTTATGAGTTTATTTTACGTAGCGTAAGTACTATACATTTTTAAAGAAGTTATTATATATAGTAAAAACGGTAATATCTTTATGAGTTTATTATACGTAGCGTAAGTACTATACATTTTTAAAGAAGTTATTATATATAGTAAAAACGGTAATATCTTTATGAGTTTATTATACGTAGCGTAAGTACTATACATTTTTAAAGAAGTTATTATATATAGTAAAAACGGTAATATCTTTATGAGTTTATTATACGTAGCGTAAGTACTATACATTTTTAAAGAAGTTATTATATATAGTAAAAACGGTAATATCTTTATGAGTTTATTATACGTAGCGTAAGTACTATACATTTTTAAAGAAGTTATTATATATAGTAAAAACGGTAATATCTTTATGAGTTTATTATACGTAGCGTAAGTACTATACATTTTTAAAGAAGTTATTATATATAGTAAAAACGGTAATATCTTTATGAGTTTATTATACGTAGCGTAAGTACTATACATTTTTAAAGAAGTTATTATATATAGTAAAAACGGTAATATCTTTATGAGTTTATTATATGTAGCGTAAGTACTATACATTTTTAAAGAAGTTATTATATATAGTAAAAACGGTAATATCTTTATGAGTTTGTTATACGTAGCGTAAGTACTATACATTTTTAAAGAAGTTATTATATATAGTAAAACGGTAATATCTTTATGAGTTTATTATACGTAGCGTAAGTACTATACATTTTTAAAGAAGTTATTATATATAGTAAAAACGGTAATATCTTTATGAGTTTATTATACGTAGCGTAAGTACTATACATTTTTAAAGAAATTATTATATATAGTAAAACGGTAATATCTTTATGAGTTTATTTTACGTAGCGTAAGTACTATACATTTTTAAAGAAGTTATTATATATAGTAAAAACGGTAATATCTTTATGAGTTTATTATACGTAGCGTAAGTACTATACATTTTTAAAGAAGTTATTATATATAGTAAAAACGGTAATATCTTTATGAGTTTATTATACGTAGCGTAAGTACTATACATTTTTAAAGAAGTTATTATATATAGTAAAAACGGTAATATCTTTATGAGTTTATTATACGTAGCGTAAGTACTATACATTTTTAAAGAAGTTATTATATATAGTAAAAACGGTAATATCTTTATGAGTTTATTATACGTAGCGTAAGTACTATACATTTTTAAATAAGTTATTATATATAGTAAAACGGTAATATCTTTATGAGTTTATTATATGTAGCGTAAGTACTATACATTTTTAAAGAAGTTATTATATATAGTAAAAACGGTAATATCTTTATGAGTTTGTTATTCGTAGCGTAAGTACTATACATTTTTAAAGAAATTATTATATATAGTAAAACGGTAATATCTTTATGAGTTTATTTTACGTAGCGTAAGTACTATACATTTTTAAAGAAGTTATTATATATAGTAAAAACGGTAATATCTTTATGAGTTTATTTTACGTAGCGTAAGTACTATACATTTTTAAAGAAGTTATTATATATAGTAAAAACGGTAATATCTTTATGAGTTTATTTTACGTAGCGTAAGTACTATACATTTTTAAAGAAGTTATTATATATAGTAAAAACGGTAATATCTTTATGAGTTTATTTTACGTAGCGTAAGTACTATACATTTTTAAAGAAGTTATTATATATAGTAAAAACGGTAATATCTTTATGAGTTTATTATACGTAGCGTAAGTACTATACATTTTTAAAGAAGTTATTATATATAGTAAAAACGGTAATATCTTTATGAGTTTATTATACGTAGCGTAAGTACTATACATTTTTAAAGAAGTTATTATATATAGTAAAAACGGTAATATCTTTATGAGTTTATTATACGTAGCGTAAGTACTATACATTTTTAAAGAAGTTATTATATATAGTAAAAACGGTAATATCTTTATGAGTTTATTATACGTAGCGTAAGTACTATACATTTTTAAAGAAGTTATTATATATAGTAAAAACGGTAATATCTTTATGAGTTTGTTATACGTAGCGTAAGTACTATACATTTTTAAAGAAATTATTATATATAGTAAAACGGTAATATCTTTATGAGTTTATTTTACGTAGCGTAAGTACTATACATTTTTAAAGAAGTTATTATATATAGTAAAAACGGTAATATCTTTATGAGTTTATTATACGTAGCGTAAGTACTATACATTTTTAAAGAAGTTATTATATATAGTAAAAACGGTAATATCTTTATGAGTTTGTTATACGTAGCGTAAGTACTATACATTTTTAAAGAAATTATTATATATAGTAAAACGGTAATATCTTTATGAGTTTATTTTACGTAGCGTAAGTACTATACATTTTTAAAGAAGTTATTATATATAGTAAAAACGGTAATATCTTTATGAGTTTATTATACGTAGCGTAAGTACTATACATTTTTAAAGAAGTTATTATATATAGTAAAAACGGTAATATCTTTATGAGTTTATTTTACGTAGCGTAAGTACTATACATTTTTAAAGAAGTTATTATATATAGTAAAAACGGTAATATCTTTATGAGTTTATTATACGTAGCGTAAGTACTATACATTTTTAAAGAAGTTATTATATATAGTAAAAACGGTAATATCTTTATGAGTTTATTTTACGTAGCAAAACAACGATAGTCTTTAAGAGTTTATTATACGTAGTTTAAGAAAATAATATATATTTTACTTAAGAGTTTATTGTATACAGTGTAAAACTATAATTTATACATGTATTTAATGACTATTGGAAAATAATATTTCCACAAAGTATGCGTTATACCGAACGTAGTTTGGGAATATTTTCTGCTTATACTATAAAATATTTCGATACGTTTTGCTTAATGCGGCATATTATTTATAATATTAGTTATGAATATATTTGTAAAAGTGGGAGAATTTTAACGAAGCTCAGGTTTTTTGGACCGTATTAGATCTTAAAGCAGAGATTAAATGTGTGAAAATATGTCGACCGTGAGGTCCTGGACGCCGTTAAAGGTTAACGAATGTTAGGACCTACATCAGGTTCATTTTAAGCAATACCTTCACTTCAAACGTTGAATGCTTATGTATTTCGGAAATTTATAACTACGAATATGACAGAAATATTTTATTGTGATGAATAATAAATAATTAAATTTTCCAAAATTGAACGCCATGATGCGTAAACTGACTATTTTTCCACGTAATACAGGCACGATTATCTTACGTCGTGTCTAAGGTTGGCTATGTTTAAGGAGAGTTCTAACTCCGGCACAATCACGCTATTGCAGTTTGTGCAAAGTCTTAAATACTGAATATGTCTTAAATGTCAGTAAATAGTGTTAACTGTAATGACGTGTATTGTATTAGGATTTTTATTCTGAATACGTCTTAAATGTCAGTGAAATATTATTAAATATAAGTTGTGTTATTAGTTCATTTGAATAATTTTACATGAACGTATGTTGAACTTATTTGCTAAAAAAAAATTTTCTACACAGTCTGTAGTATCCAGACTTCTATTAATTACTGGAGGCGATTCCAGGCTGGTCTTAACTCAGGAGCGTACGTCACGACGTCGTGGGAAACGGCCTTCATTACAATATCAATTATTGATTTTATACACCAGTGCAATGGCTTTAATTATTTCCCCGAAAACCTACAAGGCGAAGTTCGCAAAACCCTTGGCGCTTGTGGGTAACCGTATATTAGGGATCGCTGTCCTCCCACTCCATTGGTTTCGTTAACTGTTTACCCACTTTGTTGTCTTCTCTATAACTCTTCTACTCGACTGGGGGTTTCTACCTCTTCTTCCTCCTATCTTCGTAGTTCTCTTTCATCACTCCTCTTTATTCTGCTCGTGTTTCTAGCCTAATTCTTATTTTACAAGCTTTATTTACACATTCTTTCGGTGCTTGGCATATCCTTTAGATTATTCATGCAGTATTGTCACCAGCCTTTTCCATGTTTTTTAAAATTCTTTTCGCTGTAATGTTTCATTTTATCTCTGTTTTTCTTTCAACAAACGTCTATCTCTCTCTACAGACCTTTCCCTTTGTTACCCGTTATGTGTATTTTTTCTGTGAACTCTCTTTCCACATGGTTTCCCTCTGTTATTACTTTTCTCAACACAACATTAATTCTACAAGTATCACATTTATTATCTTTCTTACCTTTATTTTTGTTTGGCATGTAATAAATTTTTTAATTCTATCTTCTACTACTTGAAGTACATGGCTACCTTTTTCGTAGCTGTTGTTCTTCGTCCTTTGGTTTTAACTACTGTATCTTTACAGTCTTTTACCTTTGTTACTTTATCTTTCCCGCTCGTCATAACAGAACGTTTCTTCTTGTTACGTCTTTTAGTCATTTTTTTCAAAGCTTAAATTTCTGCAATGGCTCAAGTTCAACCCTGCTTGGGACACGGAGCTTTTCTATGCGGTAAATAGCTCACCTTAAGCTCTGTTCTTAAATTTAACGACTAGAGTTTTGTGAAAACGTGGTAATCAATACATGACGTTTTTGGAATTTTATTTAACTGGATACTAAAGTTGTTATAAAACTTTAGATGGTTAACTTCGTAAAAGGAACGAATGTTTGAAACGCGTCAGCAAGGAAGCAATTACGTATTCACTTAGTTAAGTACTTTTTAAATATAGTTTTATACAATGTTGTTGAAAATCGAAAAACGACCAAAAAATCGAAAATAGGCCAGGGTTAAATCTTCTTGAGCGCAAATATCTTTTATTTTTTATTGTTTACTGAATATTTTAAAGTTTTCTATCCAAAGGTTGTTTACGCCGAACAACGTGCAACCCATCATTGAAATCTTTAAACAGTTTTAAGCAAGGCGAAATTCCAAGTAAATGTTACGGGAACTGTTTTTTTGCACGGACGATGAAGAAGAAATAGAGGCGTAGAATCACGGCTGAATGTACAGAATTTTAATGAATAAAGTTTGAAATAGGAAGAAGAATAAGAAGAAGGATTGCGAGTTGTGCTATTTATTAATTGGCACCCGTCGGTGCGTTCACCTCTCCCGCCAGCACATCAGTCATCTGGTTGTCGCCACCTGACAATGCTCAGTCCGCTTCCTCGATCCTTGCATTGCCTTCCCAGTGGCCGTACTTCCAGTGACACTGTGCACTCTCTGGCTGATATGGCCTACATTGCTCATTAATTTATTCTTGTTATGATCAAATAGTTTGTTATCTATAACTTATGCTTTTAGTAAAATTTCTATTTACGGTAGGTTTTCGCCAATCATTTTATTCTATGAAGTTTAAAACATCGCCAATGAACTTATCGGAGCAAATTTTCTTCCACATCGGAATTTTTATCCATTAGAAACTGTTATCAAATTGGGTAGCGATTGTCACCTCTTATCACTCTCGGTGACTATGCTCATGCGTTGCATAATGTTCCCAGGAGGTCATTATGAAATTTCCCCAATTCTAATTCCATCTACATCTCTACCCTTCTTTTTACAAGAGGGTGTGATGAGTAGGTAATTCTTTAAAACACCGTTAGAGAGTTGGTACACTTTACATATGCGACTTTGCTCAGATGTTGACATGAGTACCTGCATATATCTACCAGAGGGCTTTAAGTCTGTAGGCTTACTTCAATCCGAGTAATATTACAATCCTTTCCTATCCTACAGCTTTTGAATACAACATACGTTTACAATGATTTCATATTTTAATTTAATCAGTGTTACAAAAAGTTATATGTAAGTTGTACTTAGTCACTAAACCCTAAAGTTGTATTTAGGTACTGAGCACTAAAGTTCTATTTAGTCACTGAGCACTAAAGTTGTATTTAGTCACTGAATACTACTGCTGTTATTAGTCTAAAGGCTAAAGTTTTATTTAGGTACTGAGCACTAAAGTTGTACTTAGTCACTGATCCCTAAAGATGTATTTAGGTACTGAGCACTAAAGTTCTATTTAGTCACTGAGCACTAAAGTTGTATTTAGTCACTGAATACTACTGCTGTTATTAGTCTAAAGGCTAAAGTTTTATTTAGGTACTGAGCACTAAAGTTGTACTTAGTCACTGATCCCTAAAGATGTATTTAGGTACTGAGCACTAAAGTTCTATTTAGTCACTGAGCACTAAAGTTGTATTTAGTCACTGAATACTACTGCTGTTATTAGTCTAAAGGCTAAAGTTTTATTTAGGTACTGAGCACTAAAGTTGTACTTAGTCACTGAACCCTAAAGATGTATTTAGGTACTGAGCACTAAAGTTGTATTTAGTCACTGAGCACTAAAGTTGTATTTAGTCACTGAATACTAAAGTTGTATTTAGTCACTGAACACTACTGCTGTAGTCTGAAGACTAAAGCTGTATTTAGTCGCTAAGCCCTAATTTTGTATTTAGTCATTGAATTCAGAGTAATAACAATTAATATATATATATATATATATATATATATATATATATATATATATATATATATATATATATATATATATAATACGAAACAAATAATTAGGCAATAATGAAATCATTCTTTGTGGGAGTACCATAGTTTGGTATTAAGTAAGTTTTCACTACAACAAAGAGAACAAATTCATCTTCTCTATAAAGACTCACGAAATGGCGTCATATGCTTTGCATTGGCTTCCAAGTTCGCCTACCCGCCAATTTCGATATTAGCTTGTTAAAAAACAATTTCATTTTAGCAATTTCCTTAGCGTTGTTTCGCGTCTTGATGCGTAATTATTTAGGCAGAGATGTTAATAAATGAGGCCATCTTTGCTATTGTAATTTGGAAAACAATAATTATCCGAAAGAAATACTTTGCTATTAACCAATATCATACCTTTTATATTAAAAGCATAGGCGGTGATCAGATTAAGTTAAAAGTAAAAATAGAAGTCAATAAACAAAATTCCGTTTGATGTGACATGGATTCTTCAAATGGGTCGTCATTATGGACGAAACGTGCTGACGTTTTTCCTTTTACATCTAATGTAGAAGAACTAAGAACAAACACACCCAGTTCTGCTAGGAATCCAAAACGTTCTTGCATAAATGGTGGTGTACACGGCCGCAGTTGACATGGGCCGGCTTCGGTCGGGTATTGTACCGACATGCATTCCGATGCTGTGAACATATTCCTACACGCCACTCTTAAATCTTTTGCCTCTGAAGGTTAAAATGTGTTTTGCCGATAGCTGTCTGGGTTACACCTCACGCCGACTGTCTGATCTTTTACACTCTCCGTGCGTTTACTCCCATATCAATTGGTACGGATGAAGAAAAGATAGATGTTGGGTTGAAGTAGAGTTCTCCAGTCTGGGTCTGGAAGGCGTGGACTCTGAAATTGGCATATTTTTTAATCGCTAGACTACTGGCTGTTGTTCTCGAAGAACGTACCATGAATTATTTGGTATGAACTCGTGTCTGAAGGCGACACAGGTAATCTTACTTTCCACTACATATATATATAATTTTGCAACAGCGTTTTCTTGTATTGACTTATCACGTTCACTATATGTACTTAAACAAGAATCTTACTTGGTATTTATGCGAGTTAACTTTCAAAGATTCATAGTATCTCCATTATCGAGCATCACTGACCACAGCGTACATATATATATTTGCGAGAGGAAGAGGTTTTATATACTTTTGGAGGACAACCTGCTTAACAAAATGTAAGTAAAGAACTATAAAATTGACCTTGAATCAGGTAGAGAAAACTCATCGTATTTTCACTTGTCTTAAAGTAGGAGTTGGAAAAGAGATTGGTGTGAAGCGAGGAGGTTGTACCATGGCATCGGGGGATGGATTCCAAGACACCGGTTACATAACTTTGGAGTAATACCAGAGAGCAATTTAAATGAATACTATTTGTTATAGCATCCGTAGTAAAAGTTACCTCCGTAAAGTCCTGCGCGTGAAGCTGTTGTGAAGCGAGGAGGTTGTACCATGGCAGGGGGATGGATTCCAAGACACCGGTTACATAACTTTGGAGTAATACCAGAGAGCAATTTAATTGAATACTATTTGTTATAGCATCCGTAGTAAAAGTTACCTCCGTAAAGTCCTGCGCGTGAAGCTGTTGTGAAGCGAGGAGGTTGTACCATGGCATCGGGGGATGGATTCCAAGACACCGGTTACATAACTTTGGGGTAATACCAGAGAGCAATTTAAATGAATACTATTTGTTATAGCATCCGTAGTAAAAGTTACCTCCGTAAATTCCTGCGCGTGAAGCTGTTGTGAAGCGAGGAGGTTGTACCATGGCAGGGGGATGGATTCCAAGACACCGGTTACATAACTTTGCAGTAATACCAGAGAGCAATTTAAATGAATACTATTTGTTATAGCATCCGTAGTAAAAGTTACCTCCGTAAAGTCCTGCGCGTGAAGCTGTTGTGAAGCGCTACAGGCTTCAACAGACTATGAGATGGTCTGACAAACTGGAAAAGCGGTCAAAACCGTAGTGTCTGGTTGTAGTTCGTCTCATCCTAGGGGAAGGCGTTTACCAGGACTGATACGTCGTGGCACCAAGTCCGCGTCTTGGACCCGACGCTAGTCACCCCTCGTAACGAGTTTGAGATAGGATTCGTAAGAGGGTGGATTATAATGCTTATAATAGATAATTCGAAATATGCACATTTATCTAAGTATTTTCGTAAGGTTTGGAGATGAGCAGAAATGCTAGGTGCTCAAATTCCAAACTCTTCTTGTTTAAATTATAAATAATTAAAACTTCTTAAACCACAAAAACGTTTCTCAATTATAACTTAGAGCAGCAGTTGTGTAATTTTTAAATATAAATATATAAAACCTCTTGAACCCACAACCCCAAAGCGCTCTTAAAATGTTTGTAGCTCGAGAGGTTTTATTTATTTGCGTTTAATAATTACACCACGGCTGCTTTAAGCTGTTATTCTTATCACCAACCTTTTTTTCTTCTTACAAGTGTTTACACAAAACACGACAATGTAGAGAAAGAGGTCTCTGTAGAACCCTACACATAAAACATTTTCCTTTCATTTAATGACAGGAGGTTTAGGTTATTAGTAGGTTTGAGTTAGGATAGAAAAATGATTTTGATTAATAGGTTGGATTTATGTTGAACCATAAAACTACTTGGTCTATTCTCTAATCATTTGGAATAATTTACTGTGGTTGAATAATAATATATAATACGAGTACACAAAAACCTCTACCCACAAATGTTAGTCTGATCATTAGTAGGCCCCTGAAGTAGATCCTTACTATTTTGGGGTCATGCATAAGATGTCCGGCTCTCCCTCCCTCTATGTGTCCCCTTTCAATTTGTATGTTTGTGTTTCTTTCTTTTTCTCGCTGTGATGTTTCTGGTCGGTTTATGTGGCACAGTGCCCAAATATTCTTTTTCTGCTGAATGCGCTGCTACTAGATTAAGGAAGACATTGATTAAAATAATTATATACGCCACTTTTTTCAAAGTAATTACAATACTTAGACTATACTTGAACTTCGGTGCGGTCGAATTGCGCAAGGTCATTTAAGAAATACCCTAACTATTTGGTTGAAATGCGCAGGATACAATCTCATCGTATGGCAAAAATGTAAAGTAAAAGTAAAAATGTGAAGTAAAAGTTATAACTTACTACGAACATTACAACATTACAATACTTAAAAAGAAAGGCGGTCACTGAAAATTCAGAATAAATTTTAATTCTCAACGAAAGTGTAAAATATACAATTTATGACCAAATTCTTTCTAGTTATAATAAATAGCTTAAACTGTCGGGTAATATTAAACTTGTTATTAATATGTGAGAGAAAAATCCGCGCAGACCTTAATATTTACAATGTAATATTCTCTTCCTCAGAGTTGTTTAGTAGGCTTAGGTTTACTACTCTAAAAGATGCTATCAACCGTGTATAAATGACCTAGGGTCTATGTGCGCAGCTCGACCATAATCTTCAGGGGCCAGAAATAATCTGCTTACTAGTTTCTTGACCACTTGCACAGTTCCACCCTGTCTCTTAGACCTCTTTGAGCCTTTTCTCAAGATAAAACGGGCACCTTTTTCATAAAGACACGTTCTTTTCTTAAAAATTGAATATGACACGTTATCTTCTTTTATATAATACGTCAATTTAAATTTATTTCTATTATTGCCAACTTTTCGTAATTTTTATAATTTAAACCATGCGAAGCTCGTTAACACAATGCCGACAAACAGCAAAGTCATTCCTGTGCCCTTGGCACTGCGAAGGACGCACTGATGCTGAATTAACTGGCAGACTGGCGGCAGGTCCTTTCCGGACGTGAGCCCATTTGAAAACAGATTTGTCGCTCTGAGGAAGGTTTTGTCCATTCTTACTCAGAATTTGTCGCGGTTTAAGCAGGAAATTGATGGTGGCGTTATAAACGCATAAAACAGGGCCTATTTTAGTTACATTTCCTTTGACTTATCTGTTTTAAACTTCCCTGTGATTTACGTATCCACTGAGCACGTAATGCAATACAAAAAGGCGATTATATTGTTTCACTTATGTTTGCAATATGCAGTAAGTTTTATAATCGTCACGTGCCATCTCTGCAATGTTACATAGCTGAGCAGTCTCTACACCTCAATGTTGTGCGTATCCACTGAGCACGTAATGCAACACTAAAAGGCGATTATATTGTTTCACTTATGTTTGCAGTATGCAGTAAGTTTTATAATCGTCACGTGCCATCTCTGCAATGCTACATAGCTGAGCAGTATTTACACCTCAATGCTGAGCGTATCCACTGAGCACGTAATGCAACACTAAAAGGCGATTATATTGTTTCACTTATGTTTGCAGTATGCAGTAAGTTTTATAATCGCCACGTGCCATCTCTGCAATGTTACAAAGCTGAGCAGTCTCTACACCTCAATGTTGTGCGTATCCACTGAGCACGTAATGCAACACTAAAAGGCGATTATATTGTTTCACTTATGTTTGCAGTATGCAGTAAGTTTTATAATCGTCACGTGCCATCTCTGCAATGTTACATAGCTGAGCAGTCTCTACACCTCAATGTTGTGCGTATCCACTGAGCACGTAATGCAATACTAAAAGGCGATTATATTGTTTCACTTATGTTTGCAATATGCAGTAAGTTTTATAATCGTCACGTGCCATCTCTGCAATGTTACATAGCTGAGCAGTCTCTACACCTCAATGTTGTGCGTATCCACTGAGCACGTAATGCAACACTAAAAGGCGATTATATTGTTTCACTTATGTTTGCAGTATGCAGTAAGTTTTATAATCTTCACGTGCCATATCTGCAATGTTACATAGCTTAGCAGTCCCTACATCCTAATGTTATACCAAAGGGTAAAATTGATGTCTAGAATTAATTAGAATAGTCTGTAGCAAAACAATTTTAATGGTGTGTTCATCTTGCTAACCAGTTCTGTCCAAGGGCTGCAATATGCAACAGGTTCACAAGTAAGACCATGAGCCATTTGTAGTGTTTATTAGATTTCCAGCTGCTCGACAACATAAGGAACAGTTGTTATAAAAAATCATACGCTATCATCAGTTAAATCACCATCTCAGTTAAATATGATTCATTCAAATCTCTGGCCAAAAAATGTCAGGCGCGCTCAAAGTAGTTTTTATTTTAGTAATTAAACTTTCCTTATAAGTGTGTGTACCTGGTAGACACCTGGTACTATCCAGGAAAGCATAAAGTACACACTCCTCCTTATAAGTGTGTGTACCTGG
Source organism: Prosapia bicincta (assembly GCA_036971475.1). Classification (NCBI taxonomy): domain Eukaryota; kingdom Metazoa; phylum Arthropoda; class Insecta; order Hemiptera; family Cercopidae; genus Prosapia; species Prosapia bicincta. Next base: position 36,614,501 of record JBAIZL010000007.1, read on the forward strand.
TGCTATCCAGGAAAGCATAAAGTACACACTCCTCCTTATACGTGTGTGTACCTGGTAGACACCTGGTACTATCCAGGGAAGCATAAAGTACACACTCCTCCTTATAAGTGTGTGTACCTGGTGCTATCCAGGAAAGCATAAAGTACACACTCCTCCTTATAAGTATGTGTACCTGGTAGACACCTGGTGCTATCCAGGGAAGCATAAAGTACACACTCCTCCTTATAAGTGTGTGTACCTGGTGCTATCCAGGAAAGCATAAAGTACACACTCCTCCTTATACGTGTGTGTACCTGGTAGACACCTGGTGCTATCCAGGGAAGCATAAAGTACACACTCCTCCTTATAAGTATGTGTACCTGGTGCTATCCAGGAAAGCATAAAGTACACACTCCTCCTTATAAGTATGTGTACCTGGTGCTATCCAGGAAAGCATAAAGTACACACTCCTCCTTATAAGTGTGTGTACCTGGTAGACACCTGGTACTATCCAGGAAAGCATAAAGTACACACTCCTCCTTATAAGTGTGTGTACCTGGTGCTATCCAGGAAAGCATAAAGTACACACTCCTCCTTATAAGTGTGTGTACCTGGTAGACACCTGGTACTATCCAGGAAAGCATAAAGTACACACTCCTCCTTATAAGTGTGTGTACCTGGTGCTATCCAGGAAAGCATAAAGTACACACTCCTCCTTATACGTGTGTGTACCTGGTAGACACCTGGTACTATCCAGGGAAGCATAAAGTACACACTCCTCCTTATAAGTGTGTGTACCTGGTGCTATCCAGGAAAGCATAAAGTACACACTCCTCCTTATAAGTGTGTGTACCTGGTGCTATCCAGGAAAGCATAAAGTACACACTCCTCCTTATAAGTGTGTGTACCTGGTAGACACCTGGTACTATCCAGGAAAGCATAAAGTACACACTCCTCCTTATAAGTATGTGTACCTGGTGCTATCCAGGAAAGCATAAAGTACACACTCCTCCTTATAAGTGTGTGTACCTGGTAGACACCTGGTGCTATCCAGGGAAGCATAAAGTACACACTCCTCCTTATAAGTATGTGTACCTGGTAGACACCTGGTGCTATCCAGGAAAGCATAAAGTACACACTCCTCCTTATACGTGTGTGTACCTGGTAGACACCTGGTACTATCCAGGAAAGCATAAAGTACACACTCCTCCTTATACGTGTGTGTACCTGGTAGACACCTGGTGCTATCCAGGGAAGCATAAAGTACACACTCCTCCTTATACGTGTGTGTACCTGGTAGACACCTGGTGCTATCCAGGGAAGCATAAAGTACACACTCCTCCTTATAAGTATGTGTACCTGGTAGACACCTGGTGCTATCCAGGGAAGCATAAAGTACACACTCCTCCTTATACGTGTGTGTACCTGGTAGACACCTGGTACTATCCAGGAAAGCATAAAGTACACACTCCTCCTTATAAGTGTGTGTACCTGGTGCTATCCAGGAAAGCATAAAGTACACACTCCTCCTTATACGTGTGTGTACCTGGTAGACACCTGGTACTATCCAGGGAAGCATAAAGTACACACTCCTCCTTATAAGTGTGTGTACCTGGTGCTATCCAGGAAAGCATAAAGTACACACTCCTCCTTATAAGTGTGTGTACCTGGTGCTATCCAGGAAAGCATAAAGTACACACTCCTCCTTATACGTGTGTGTACCTGGTAGACACCTGGTACTATCCAGGGAAGCATAAAGTACACACTCCTCCTTATAAGTGTGTGTACTTGGTGCTATCCAGGAAAGCATAAAGTACACACTCCTCCTTATACGTGTGTGTACCTGGTAGACACCTGGTACTATCCAGGGAAGCATAAAGTACACACTCCTCCTTATAAGTGTGTGTACCTGGTGCTATCCAGGAAAGCATAAAGTACACACTCCTCCTTATACGTGTGTGTACCTGGTAGACACCTGGTACTATCCAGGGAAGCATAAAGTACACACTCCTCCTTATAAGTGTGTGTACTTGGTGCTATCCAGGAAAGCATAAAGTACACACTCCTCCTTATACGTGTGTGTACCTGGTAGACACCTGGTACTATCCAGGGAAGCATAAAGTATACACTCCTCCTTATAAGTGTGTGTACCTGGTAGACACCTGGTACTATCCAGGAAAGCATAAAGTACACACTCCTCCTTATACGTGTGTGTACCTGGTAGACACCTGGTACTATCCAGGAAAGCATAAAGTACACACTCCTCCTTATACGTGTGTGTACCTGGTAGACACCTGGTGCTATCCAGAGAAGCACAAAGTACACACTCCTCCTTATAAGTATGTGTACCTGGTAGACACCTGGTGCATTCCAGGAAAGCATAAAGTACACACTCGTCCTTATACGTGTGTGTACCTGGTAGACACCTGGTACTATCCAGGGAAGCATAAAGTATACACTCCTCCTTATAAGTGTGTGTACCTGGTAGACACCTGGTACTATCCAGGAAAGCATAAAGTACACACTCCTCCTTATACGTGTGTGTACCTGGTAGACACCTGGTACTATCCAGGAAAGCATAAAGTACACACTCCTCCTTATACGTGTGTGTACCTGGTAGACACCTGGTACTATCCAGGAAAGCATAAAGTACACACTCCTCCTTATAAGTATGTGTACCTGGTAGACACCTGGTGCTATCCAGGGAAGCATAAAGTACACACTCCTCCTTATACGTGTGTGTACCTGGTAGACACCTGGTACTATCCAGGAAAGCATAAAGTACACACTCCTCCTTATAAGTATGTGTACCTGGTAGACACCTGGTGCTATCCAGGGAAGCATAAAGTACACACTCCTCCTTATACGTGTGTGTACCTGGTAGACACCTGGTGCTATCCAGGAAAGCATAAAGTACACACTCCTCCTTATACGTGTGTGTACCTGGTAGACACCTGGTGCTATCCAGAGAAGCATAAAGTACACAGTAACAGTTTTTTAATTGTATTGATAAAATCCTTGATAATATGGAATGAGCTTTAATGCACTCTTAAGCGAACAAGATGTGTGTTGGTTTCGTCGAGACGTTATCCTTAAACTTTGTAACAGTTTTTTAATTGTATTGATAAAATCCTTGATAATATGGAATGAGCTTTAATGCACTCTTAAGCGAACAAGATGTGTGTTGGTTTCGACGAGACGTTATCCTTAAACTTTGTAACAGTTTTTTAATTGTATTGATAAAATCCTTGATAATATGGAATGAGCTTTAATGCACTCTTAAGCGAACAAGATGTGTGTTGGTTTCGACGAGACGTTATCCTTAAACTTTGTAACAGTTTTTTAATTGTATTGATAAAATCCTTGATAATATGGAATGAGCTTTAATGCACTCTTAAGCGAACAAGATGTGTGTTGGTTTCGTCGAGACGTTATCCTTAAACTTTGTAACAATTTTTTAATTGTATTGATAAAATCCTTGATAATATGGAATGAGCTTTAATGCACTCTTAAGCGAACAAGATGTGTGTTGGTTTCGTCGAGACGTTATCCTTAAACTTTGTAATAGTTTTTTAATTGTATTGATAAAATCCTTGATAATATGGAATGAGCTTTAATGCACTCTTAAGCGAACAAGATGTGTGTTGGTTTCGTCGAGACGTTATCCTTAAACTTTGTAACAGTTTTTTAATTGTATTGATAAAATCCTTGATAATATGGAATGAGCTTTAATGCACTCTTAAGCGAACAAGATGTGTGTTGGTTTCGACGAGACGTTATCCTTAAACTTTGTAACAGTTTTTTAATTGTATTGATAAAATCCTTGATAATATGGAATGAGCTTTAATGCACTCTTAAGCGAACAAGATGTGTGTTGGTTTCGACGAGACGTTATCCTTAAACTTTGTAACAGTTTTTTAATTGTATTGATAAAATCCTTGATAATATGGAATGAGCTTTAATGCACTCTTAAGCGAACAAGATGTGTGTTGGTTTCGACGAGACGTTATCCTTAAACTTTGTAACAGTTTTTTAATTGTATTGATAAAATCCTTGATAATATGGAATGAGCTTTAATGCACTCTTAAGCGACCAAGATGTGTGTTGGTTTCGACGAGACGTTATCCTTAAACTTTGTAACAGTTTTTTAATAAGCAAACATTACAATAGGACAGATGAAAGCTAACGAAAAAAGTTAAGAATTGTTTGCTGACCAGTCTTGTAGAGTTTCATTGTCCCTCTTGTAAATCTTCAATGTCACTGGAGACAAGAGGTATTGACGCAGACGACCAAATATCTGTATTTACAATAGAAACCAAGTTAATATTATTTATGGTGCAATTGAATGCAGATTTTATATTATACGAAGGGTATTGTAGGCTTACATGACAGCACTAAAGGTGTATTCATCTTGGTTGGCCTTTTGAGAAACAGTTGTCAAAATCACAAGCCCACGTCTGGCGCCTACTACTCCAGAGTTACTTATTGGCGAATTGTTAGAGATAGAACGTCTAGGTTCAGCATTTAATGCAGATTTAGTTTTGTGATTGCTGGACACGTTTTAAAACAAGAATCCTGGCATATTAGTTTTGTGATAAGTTGCATGTATTTTGAAAAAATGTTTCTGAAAAAAACCTTTTTTTGTTTAATTGAGGCAAGATGTGACACAATAAATAAATGTCTAGCTGATACTGGGTTTGTAATGGCATATAATCTCAAGTATTACTTGAAGCAGACCAACTCTCTATCTAGAGGTGTGTTTGTGTTACCCTTTTGTAAGAAAATGGGTAAGGAAAAGTCGGTGGCAATATGTACCTTTAGTACATACATAATTCTGGTGCACCTAAGAGTCACTGATTCACGTAAAATACCCTGGAACAAACAGAATACCCTGATACACATAGAATATTCTGGTTTGATCAAGATCCAAGTAAAATGCCCAGCTACACGTAGAATATACCGGTGCACATAAGGTACACTGATCCACGTAAAATGCAATGGTACACATTGGATACCCTGATACACATAGAATATTCTGGTTTGATCAAGATCCAAGTAAAATGCCCAGCTACACGTAGAATATACCTTGATGCACATAGAATATACCGGTGCACATAAGGTACACTGTTCCACGTAAAATGCAATGATACACATTGGATACCCTGGTACATATAGAATACTTTGATACAGATAGAATATTTTTTTTTATCAAGATACACGTAAAATGCCCTGGTATACATAGAATATACATTGATGCACATATAATATACCGGTGCACATAATATACCCTGATCCACATAAAATGCAATGGTACACCTTGGATACCCTGATACACATAGAATATTTTGGTTTGATCAAGATCCAAGTAAAATGCCCAGCTACACGTAGAATATACATTGATGCACATATAATATACCGGTGCACATAAGATACCCTGATCCACATAAAATGCAATGGTACACCTTGGATACCCTGATACACATAGAATATTCTGGTTCATCTACAAAACCGATCCACATAAAATGCTCTGGTACACATAGAATACCTTGATACAGATAGAATATTTTTATTTCATCAAGTTCCACGTAAAATTCCCTGCTACACGTAGAAAAACTTGATGTACATAGAATATAGGCCTACCGGTGCACATAAGATACACTGAAACACGTAAAAAAATGTGATACACATAGAATACCTTAAAGCACATAGAATTCCTTGATGCACATCAAATATTCTGGTGCACATAAGATACACTCATCCACGTAAAAAGATGTGGTACACCTAGAATACCTTAACGCCTTGATGCACCTCGAATATTCCGGTGCACATAAGATACACTGATCCACGTAAAAAAATGTGATACACATAGAATACCTTAAGGCACATAGAATTCCTTGATGCACATCAAATATTCTGGTGCACATAAGATACACTCATCCACGTAAAAAGATGTGGTACACATAGAATACCTTAACGCCTTGATGCACCTCGAATATTCCGGTGCACATAAGATACACTGATCCACGTAAAAAAATGTGATACACATAGAATACCTTAAGGCACATAGAATTCCTTGATGCACATCAAATATTCTGGTGCACATAAGATACACTCATCCACGTAAAAAGATGTGGTACACCTAGAATACCTTAAAGCACATAGAATACCTTGATGGACATCGAATATTCTGGTGCACATAAGATACACTGATCCACGTAAACAGACGTGGTACACATAGAATACCTTAAAGCACATAGAATACCTTGATGCACATCGAATATTCTGGTGCACATAAGATACTCTGATCCACCTTTAAATTCCCTGATACACGTGAAGTACTCATGGAATATCTGGGTGGATACACAGATCTACTTAATCTAAACTGTGCAATTCCCGCAGGACTCTCAGAGACTGTATTTACAAAAACACGGGCGTTTCTGCTTAACATCTTTTTAAAACGAGAAATAGAGGAAGTAGTTCTATCTAGGATTTGAATAGATAGACAGATTAACTTTTTTTGCCTCTTTGTTTGTTATGTATATTTCCACGTTTTACACAAGTTTTACTCCGTTATTATTGGAACTTTTTTCTGCACCTTGTTTGAACTAAGTATAGAAAATGTTGTTTTCTAAACCATTTTAATTTTTAGATAAAATGTCCACTGTAATTGTAGAAGTTGTACTTTAAAGGAAATAGTTTTTACGATCACCGGTCTTTCCTAGTTACTCAATCTGCGTGCTTTACTATCTGGATTCCATTCGTTGAACCAGTTTGACACAAAAACTGCCGCCGCCCCTCCTCAAGGAGTATCCTCGTTCCTCTGCAGTCCTGCGATACGTAACAAACACTTTCATTACGGTTGATTGTTGACAGCCGACCGAGGATGCAAGTTGCAAGCTGCCAGTGACGCTCAGTTCTTACCGAGCCTCTGGCCTTGTCGTGTCGAGTGTTTTGTTTTTACAGTGCTCGTTCCTGCGCGTACGTAACCTGTTAAGGTACTTTATATTTTACTATTTGTAATACAAATTTATATTTATTTTTATAACAGTTTTTAAATAGTGATTTACTGAATCTCTTAGATTTAAATGCTTTATTATATTTCGCAAAATAAATATATTTTTCCGATAATATTTTAAGGACTATTAACTTTTGTTTAAAACGTTGTACATTAAATATTTTTATATGCAATGTGGATATATATTAGCAATACTACATCGTTGTTTATTCAGTTGCATATTTCACCTCTTATTTAGATATGTTGGTAAAATCCCAGGTTTATAAAAAAAATGCTTTGTTTAGAGGTCAAATCAGAGTAATTAGAACTATATACTAATGTTTGTTTCCAGATAATGTTTGTATATATATATATATATATATATATATATATATATATATATACACGCCGTTTGAAATGGCATGTTAGGATCTGTTGATATTAATTTAATTATTGGTAAAAATATGTTTCCTTTTCCAGAACCAGTGATTATTTCTAATTTAATACACTTGTAAAACTGAAAACTAACAGTTCTATGATAATTTTTAATTGTTTAAAATTGTTAAACTAAACTGACTATCGAATTCTTGTTGCTGTTCATGACGAGCTGGTTGTTAATCACTTATTACACTTTGATATTACTTGCGACCAAACGTTTTGTTATCGTAAGTCGGGAGGCTGAAGCATTACGACTTCTTCAGGAGGCTGAAGAAGTCGTAAGACGAAAACGTTTCCTCCGAGTGTAAGTTAACAATTTAACAACCTTTAGTTAACGAAAAGTCTGGTCGCAAGTAATATCAAAAGTGTAATAAGAAACTAAATTGACAATATAAAAGACAAGGAAAGGTTACATCGCTATTGTGTAAGGGTAGTGTTATTGTCTATTGCCTCGCCAATATTTGGCTGTGCGGGAAAAGTAGATACAGATTTATTGGACAGCTCCCAATCACCTGCTTTGTTTTAATTGAAATTAATTCGTAGCCAACCCAACGTGCTAAAAGGAATTAAAATGTAAGTAACCCGTTTCGACTCTGTTCTTGTATTACTGTGGATAACAATTAAATCGTGCATACTTGATAAATCCTAAATTATTAATTAGTATAGGCTATACTTGATTGTTTTAATTCAATGCTCTAGGTTCAGGGAATATGTGGGTAGTGTTAATTTTAGTTTTTGTATGTTTTTTGTGTTTATTTCTTTTAAGGTTAAGTACGTTTTTTATTTGCAGTTGTATTTGTGTTCTTATTTATTTGTATACGGTATTACATTTGCAAGTTGTGTGTGATATAGGATTTGTGTGAGTTCTTGATGCAGGTGGTATAGTTTTGTATTTAGTGTGTCATTCATTGAGTAAAATCATCTGATGATAGGTTTCCCGCTCTTCTTGCCTATTTTATCGCTACTTTATGTATGATGCATTGAGCTTAGGCCGTCTGTACCTGTTGATTACTTTGCACCGATCAATGCTCTTTGCATTCAACAATGCACTAACCAAGAGCGAAACACCTGCCAACAAACATCAGTAGGCAGTGTTATTTTTGAAGTAGTGGCCAAGTGAATTAATAAGTAAATTTAGAAAAACCTCAACCTACTGCAAAAAATATGTTTTTTATATTAGATTACCATTGAAACGTATGCTTTCCACTAAGCTCAGCAGTGCTTTATCTTTATTAAATGTCTACTTTCGCACTCAACTTGTAATGTTTGACATTACTGCCTTACCACCCTTTCAGCTCTATCTGTTCCCATCATGGTCTCGTCTCAGCACGCAAACATGTAATTCTGTCTCTGGAATCTCCCCTTCTATTTGCACATATACGTCTTAGTTCTATTCCGTATCCCAGACTTGTGCAGATTTAGCCCAAGCTTTCTGTATTCCTCATAGGTTTCGTTAAAAAACACAAAACAATTAACGTTTATTGATTCAAACAAAATTAATTAACTATTACGTTGAAATAAAAACAATAACTACTCCAGGGAATAAAACTATTGATTTTGGATCAGGGTTATTTTGAGATATAATCTTAAAGTTATTTTAAGATGTAATTTTTAATTTATATTGCTTATATAGAGAATTACACCTTTACAAATGTGATGGCAACGTTATGGAAAATTCAAGGACAGCGGGCAGTGATGTGACAGTTAGTTGTCGATGGGTCGATTTAACCTGGTATTGTGTTTAGTCAATGAATTCTAACCTCATGGACTAACGGCTATCCTCGAGTCGCTCATCCTCCTTTAATAAGCCGTCTAAACAAACATCTGCCCCGTGTGTACAATTAGTGTCCCGCCACGTGGCTAGTTCAGGCTCATTAGCGAGTAACTGGTAAAACCGAAGCCCTTGAAATTTGGTCTGTTGACTTAGTGACCCCCCCCCCCCATGTGGCTTGAGACTTGTTTATTTATATAACCGCGGAGAACATATAGCGCTGGGTTTATCTTCCGTCGATTAAATAAAAAAACACAACACAAACTTTGTTCCGAATTACACCACCGTAAAATAAACGCACCGTTCTAGCCGCTAGCACCAACGCGTGCCCGCGGGGGAGCACACACACACACACACCTGATTCTTATGTATACGGACCAGGTACACCGGTTTATTACAGTAGAAAACATATTGTCTACCGCGTTGCGTAATGGAGAATGTAATTATATGTTACTAAATGAGCTCAGGTGTTTGTTTATCTTTGATTAAACTCACTCTATGATGACTGGGTCCCGTTATTTATCCCGTCCATAATGAATTAGGGGATGTCATCAATAAATACTGTATACTGTTTTATATAGATACACATACATACACAGTATTTGTCTTTGCAACACTGTATTCAATTAAACCAAGTAAGATTCTTGTTTAACTCTATTAAAGTGTAAGATATATATATATATATATATATATATATATATATATATATATATATATACTACATCATCAGTTGTCAAGGCCGACTAATCTAGTAGGTTCAGTTTTTGTACAACATTTTTGACGTAAACAATATGCATTCCTAACCGTGAGTTATGAACTGTAAAGCAATAAACTGGTTGCTTGCTGTAGGTATTCTTGAACGCGCACATTCGCGCATAACTCGAAGAAAGTCATGCACTGACTTCGTAAAATGTTTATGTGCCAACACATAATTGAGATTTCAGGTCCAGCATTGTTCATGGGCTCGGAGTTCCAGCCGTAGTGTTTTGTATAGGAGGTGTATAGGTGGTGTGGAGGGTTGTATAGGATATGTATAGGTGGCGTGGAGGGTTGTATAGGAGATGTATAGGTGGTATGGAGGGTTGTATAGGAGATGTATAGGTGGTGTGGAGGGTTGTATAGGATATGTATAGGTGGTGTGGAGGGTTGTATAGGTGATGTGGAGGGTTGTATAGGAGATGTATAGGTGGTCTGGAGGGTTGTATAGGAGATGTATAGGTGGTGTGGAGGGTTGTATAGGATATGTATAGGTGGCGTGGAGGGTTGTATAGGAGATGTATAGGTGGTATGGAGGGTTGTATAGGAGATGTATAGGTGGTGTGGAGGGTTGTATAGGAGATGTATAGGTGGTGTGGAGGGTTGTATAGGATATGTATAGGTGGCGTGGAGGGTTGTATAGGATATGTATAGGTGGTGTGGAGGGTTGTATAGGTGATGTGGAGGGTTGTATAGGAGATGTATAGGTGGTCTGGAGGGTTGTATAGGAGATGTATAGGTGGTGTGGAGGGTTGTATAGGATATGTATAGGTGGTGTGGAGGGTTGTATAGGAGATGTATAGGTGGTGTGGAGGGTTGTATAGGAGATGTATAGGTGGTATGGAGGGTTGTATAGGAGATGTATAGGTGGTGTGGAGGGTTGTATAGGTGATGTGGAGGGTTGTATAGGAGATGTATAGGTGGTATGGAGGGTTGTATAGGATATGTATAGGTGGTGTGGAGGGTTGTATAGGAGATGTATAGTTGATGTGGAGGGTTGTATAGCATATGTATAGGTGGTGTGGAGGGTTGTATAGGTGATGTGGAGGGTTGTATAGGAGATGTATCGGTGATGTGGAGGGATGTATAGGATATGTATAGGTGGTGTGGAGGGTTGTATAGGTGATGTGGAGGGTTGTATAGGAGATGTATAGGTGATGTGGAGGGTTGTATAGGATATGTATAGGTGGTGTGGAGGGTTGTATAGGTGATGTGGAGGGTTGTATAGGAAATGTATCGGTGATGTGGAAGGTTGTATAGGAGATGTATAGGTGATGTGGAGGGTTGTATAGGAGATGTATAGGTGGCGTGGAGGGTTGTATAGGAGATGTATAGGTGGTGTGGAGGGTTGTATTGGATATGTATAGGTGGCGTGGAGGGTTGTATAGGAGATGTATAGGTGGTATGGAGGGTTGTATAGGAGATGTATAGGTGGTGTGGAGGGTTGTATAGGAGATTTATAAGTGATGTAGAGAGCTGTATAGGAGATGTGGAGGGTTTGTATAAGAGATGTATAGGTGATATGGAGGGTTGTATAGGATATGTATAGGTGGTGTGGAGGGTTGTATAGGTTATGTGGAGGGTTGTATAGGAGATGTATCGGTGATGTGGAGGGATGTATAGGATATGTATAGGTGGTGTGGAGGGTTGTATAGGTGATGTGGAGGGTTGTATAGGAGATGTATAGGTGATGTGGAGGGTTGTATAGGATATGTATAGGTGGTGTGGAGGGTTGTATAGGTGATGTGGAGGGTTGTATAGGAGTTGTATCGGTGATGTGGAAGGTTGTATAAGAGATGTATAGGTGATGTGGAGGGTTGTATAGGAGATGTATAGGTGGCGTGGAGGGTTGTATAGGAGATGTATAGGTGGTATGGAGGGTTGTATAGGAGATGTATAGGTGGTGTGGAGGGTTGTATAGGAGATGTATAGGTGATGTGGAGGGTTGTATAGGAGATTTATAAGTGATGTAGAGGGCTGTATAGGAGATGTATAGGTGATGTGGTGGGTTGTATAGCAGATGTATAGAGGATGTGGATGATTGTGTTTAAAGTAGGGCCAGTCAGCTTTATTACTGTCGATTGTAGATAGTAGATAGTATCAATATAGAAACATAAAAGCGGCTAGTTTGCGATACAGGTAAGGATCTCGTGCAGGTTCGCAAATGTGAATTAAAATGTTTTCTGTATGGGGCACATTAGTATAGGTTTCTGCCCTATAAATCCCACCTTAAAATTAGTAGGATTGTAAAGGATATTTGGAATAAATGAAAGAGAAAATGATTCTTGCTACTTGGAACAGGGAACAAATTTGGATTTCCTGCCGCGAACTATTCCTAATTTCTTAAACAAGAACGAGCAATAACTTTTGATTATAGAGAAATGCAACCACTCTGCACGAGGGAAGGGGAAATGTGGAGTCGGCTGTAACTACCCTATGATCTACTCATTACTGGGTCGCGGAAGGGTTTGAGATGGGTCACGACTCGATCCTAAGACAATCACAGACCAAAAAATAAATCATCAGAAAATCGAAGCAAATCTAATTGTATTTGTTAAGCCATATTCTTAAGCAATGTAATATAAAACACTCAAACAAACATTTAAAACAACTCGCACACGCACACACACACACAATACGCACACGCACGCGCGCGCACACACACACACACACACACTATAGGATTAACCTGAAGCCAGTGTCATAGTTATCGTGACGTTTTAGAGGGGGTGGGGTAGGACTTCCCCTGCGTTCGTGCATAAATTGTGTAAGCTCCAACAGAAAATATTTTATATTTAAATCAGTGATTAATTATTAATTGGGAACCGATAGTCACGTGACGAAAAATAATATAGCCTGTGTGTGTGTGTGTGTGTTTATAGTTATATATATTAAATATGGTGATACGGTTTCATATATATATATATATATATATATATATATATATATATATATATATATATATATACAGTAAACTCCCGATTATCCGTGGAATAGGGTGGCCCGGAAACGCCGGATAACGAATTCCCCGGATAATCCGCTTTGAACAAAGAATACGCAAAACGATCGATAATCGTTTATTATACCATAAGTTACACAAATAATGACCCCGGTTAATGCAATTCACAAATAATCTTCAGAGGACAAAATAAATACAGAAAATAATTTAAAATGTCGATGTATTTAACGGAATATAACATGTACATTTATATGTCTAACTATTTACAATACGTACATAAGTATATGTCAAAAGTAAATATGTATGTACATATGTAATTTCCTTTACACATAATACTTTCACTTTTTAACAAAAAAATCTGTCACTTTCGTCTGTTTTTTTGTGAGCATTGGTTTAGCTTTAATGTGCGATCTAAATTTCTTGAGAACCATTTTGTCGCACAGTGTCTACTTGTGTCACAAAGCCATAAAGATCGAAAATATAAATGACAGACATTAATAAGCATATGTCACGTCCTAGACTATTTATAGCCGAGATTAGCTGACATTTGTTTACAATCTTATACAGTTACAATCTTGATACACATTAGGTTTTCGGGCGTCCAAGCATTTTGTCATTGTCTCTTATATACAGTAGTCTGCTCGCCCCTTTTATTTCGCTGGCCCGCGTCGGGATGCTTCCCTTTTAATGTAAAAATTAGTACGTTCATATTTACATATCTATTCCCTTCATCTTAACTTCTATTAAGCCTTATATGTATTTACGTCGTAATTCACCGTTTGGAAATTTAAACACATGAATCTGATAGGAATAAAAATTGGATATTTGTAAAACAATGGCAGATCCCGGATAATCCGCAAACCGGTTAATCCGCCCACGGATAATCGGGAGTTTACTGTATATATATTTACATTTGCAATATTTGATGATAAATTAAAACTGTAAAGAAGACATACGATATAAATATTGTTTTCTACTCCACCATGGAGCGCGGAGATATTCCGATAAGGAGAGGTTGGGAACCACTGATCGAGGGAGTAAACTAGCGTCAGTGCGAGCGTTTTTGTTACCATTGGGTTGTCTCTCATTGTTATGTAGCTAGATTAGAGTTACGATTTTAGACAAATCGCTTCTCACAACCGATGTTAGCTTTAATGTGCTCTTCGCCTTAAACATGTCTGAATAACAAAGAATAGAATTTCTTACACTGTAAAACATTTAAAATTCAATCAGCAAAATTGCCTCACACTGCCTGAAGTTAAGCAGCGCGTATCGTCCTGTGACAGTGGAGAATGGTAGAGCACAGGACTGCCTTTGTTTGGTCCCATAAAGTTGTAGCATTAATTCCCAACACGTTCCTGGTAAATTGCAGACACAGATGCGCAGTGTCGCCAATGTCAAAGCCACGGTTATCCGACAGTTTAGCGATGGAAAGAATGAAACAAAGAAGTGTTCCGCACGGCCGCATCCATCATCGGAATGCGCCGAGGCCGCGAAAGGAGCACCATCGACTCGACTCGATTACGTCTGTCAATACAGGTGTAAATATGATCCGGCAATACCATTCTGCTTCTCTTAATAGTGTTTTTGTACTTTGTAACACTTTTCACTTCAATATTTTGTAAAAATTATAACAATACAATTCTTTGAATCTATTTTCCTATAATTTAAATGATTTTGTTCAGATTTAATAAATACACAAAAACCTCTTAACCACAAACTTTCTTTACTTTACCCCTATGTACATTTCAGCTACCAAGTAACCATCCTCAGAGGAATAATATACAAAGACTCTCTGTATGTATCTATAAGAGTCTTTGTATGTTATCCCTCTGAGGATAGTTACTTGGTAGCTGAAATGTACATAGGGGTAAAATAAAGAAAGTTTGTGGTAAAGAGGTTTTTGTGCATTTATTATTAAATTCAACCACAGTATAATAAATAGCGTTCAAACTTACTAAACTTATAAATTAGGTGAGCACAATCGTCTGTTATTTCTAGCCAATTGAGTTTACGCAATTTGGATGATTTTTATAAGCTATTATTGATTGAGTATAGGTATCAATAACTTAATACAACATTAGTTCTAGAAGAGATTATCAGAAAATGTTTCGACCAGATATTGGTCATCTGAACTAGGGAAGATATGAAAAGATAATCCAGAAAATTACGTGAACCTAATCTTTCTGGCCTTAACTGATCACTTAACTAACTCGTTTCAGATAAACTCCATCTTCAAGAACTACTGTGGTTGAGTATAATAAGAAAAATAGTAGTTCTAGGTTATCTGAAACGTGAGAAGTAGGTAGGTATTGATTGATTGAGCTAGAAAAAGCATAAAATAATACTCACCTGAATTATCTATCACCCAATACGTTATTACTTTACTTACACTTAAAACTTGCAAAATTATTCTTATAACAGTAATTTGATTTATTTTAAGTTCAATCAATGAATAGTTATCGGTTTGTGTAAACTTCCAAGTAATTATATAGAGTGATATACAATGTATTTTTTAAATTATTATCAATTGTATTTTTGTTCAGAGTTTATAATACAAGTATTTATGCCGTAATGTTGTAATTATTATAAAACTGTCTTTTGAAAATATTAAATTTATTATTTGGATTTCCTAAAAAGTTTGTATGGCTTTTGATTTCTTAAAAATATTTACAAAATTTAGCATTTTGTATTCAAGAAATTACAACCAAAACTTGCTTCAAACCTTTTGAGGATACATGTCCCTACATCCAAGCACACTGTGTATTTTCCTATGGGAACGAGAAACGTCTGAGATATACAATGCATTTGGATTCCGTTTAATGCCGCTAAAATATATTCGCAAGTTAAATAATAAATATTGTATGTGGAATTGAATTTTGTAAAATTGTACTATTATCAAAAGTCGTCTATGAGTAGTCTCTGTTTAATCCAATTACTATTGTACATTTGTAAGATGCCAATATTATTTACTCTATAAGCCTAAACTTGTAACGGTAAGGTGGACATGTCTTTAACGTTAGCTCCACTTAAAGGTGTTTATATTTTGTGGTGAGGGAGAGCTCGGAAAAGGGGGACATATTTAAAAATGTATTTTAGATGTTCCTGCATTAGTTAGGATTAAATTACTTTAAATTACGTATAGTGCGAACCATGTAACCGTGCACTTGGCCTTGGATGTACTACCACTTCTGAAAACATGTTACATATTGAGAATGTTCGATACATCAACAACTTCTGCATCCGATATGTCTACACTTATTTCAAGAATGTTTGTTATTTCATACCGAAGTTAATTTATCTAATATCGACCGTCTCATGCAAGTCAGTGTTTTGACAGTCGTTACCATGTTTGTAGGAAAGGATTTATACTGCTCTCGCCTACTGCGATCCCTCAAGGCCAAGTGCACGGTCACGTGTTCCACGGTTACGCGCAAGAATGTGTAATATGTTTCAATTACATAGTAATTAGGTTAAAAAAAATTTACTACAGGAAAATTAAATATTTATGTATTCATTACAAAAGAGAAAGTATTAATTGGTTTTAGGTTATATTTTACATAAAACATTTTTGAAGCTACAAGTCGTAAATTGTATCAAAAGAGCATCATTGAAAAAGTTGCTGGAATTTTAAAACAATAATACCTGTAATACGACTTATGACTTTGTAAACAGTTTTAGAATTGTTTCAAATAACAAATCCTAAATATCGCAACGTTTCTAATGGGATTTACAGTTCTCTATTTTTTTCACGCAATAAATCGTATATTTGGAGTTATAAATGGTATCCACTACCGGCTTAACATTACTTGGTTTATTAAAATGTCAGTCATTCTAAAAATTTTGGTGTACATAACAAGGCGGAGTGAAATCTGCGATTAATTATTTCAGCGCATGCGCGAGTTGTGACTAATTTTTGCGGATTCACGTGATAGATGCAACATTGCAAAGTTCCGTTTTCTTCCGCTTTTTCCAAGCCCGACAGGTTTTGTTTCGTGCCTCGTGCTTCGTGATCAGATCGGACGATCCCTCAGGACCGTAGGGGACTTTCACGTCATCACTTCCTGGTGAAGGAGAAGACAGGCGCTCTCAAGAAGGCATCTTGTTACGTGAAAGCAGAGCGCTACATTTATCCACAGTTCCTTATTAAATGTTTATATTCTGATTTGCGGATTAATTTGACACGTGTAACTGGGAATTCTGGTTCTAATATCTTCGGCCATTTAAATCTAAGGCCACGTTTTGGCAAAGTTGCACGGGTTACGTTCAAGTTTCCCCTTTACGTTTTTAGTCTGTATGGATAGACAGAAAAATATATCTAAACAGAATAACTTATGAATCATATGATTTTAAGTATATATATATATGATATCATTATTTGTAATGTTAATTTAAACATCATAATCATATCATATAGATAATTAGAACGGTGGCCTAAAAAGAACAGAAGGTAGCGTGATTGAGATTAAGTCGGTTATAACGACCAAAGCTCATCAGAATCAGTTTAAGTTCAGTAACGGGCTACCAAGTGTTTGCACTGCTTAAACTCTTGAAATAATTGTCATGGCACAAGTCTTTTAGTAGTTTAAAGATGATCGACCAGTAGATCTCAGATTGGCTACGATTGAGAGGAAAAGATTGTGATTAGAGTTAGAGTTAAGGTTAAGTTAGAAGGGACAAGGTCGCACACCTGAAGTAGACAGATTCTAAGGGAGACATAACAGGAGGTTTGTATGAGAAAGAGTAGAGGGGTTCAGGTAGGTCTAAGAAAGGCTATAATCCTTTGGTTCGGAATAAGGCAGCGCTTGGACAGGGTTGCCACTGAAGAGGGGTGCATAAGTAAACCAGATGATTGTAGTGCGAAACTACAGTTTTTTTTTGTGTTTGAAAATGAAAAATACAACACAAGTTATTGTCACTCAGGAACCATCTAGAAAGAGGTGTAATTAGGCTTAAAAATTAAACGAGCGAGATATTCCGTGTCATACATACTACATTACCATATGGTTGACAATTGCCTACTACTAACGATATTTCACAAACAGTCCCGTTTTCGGCGTTAAAATTAGATTAAACACCTCACAGTCCAGTAACCCCCTCTCTTTTCTTAATGAAATTAATTAACACAACCACACATTGTGCAGTTTTCCAAATACGGTCAGACAATCAAAGAGGCACCGGTGAGGTCCCGCGTTCGACTTAACCTTCGCATTTCGATTTTCCTGTCGCTCTTAATTTGCGAAATTAAATTACTACTGTCGAGACATAAATGGATTGTTAAAGACAAAATCAATTTTCTGTTTCGAATGTCCTTGATTCAATTGTTTTTGAAGCGGTGAAAGGAATCTACTTGTCATTCGGGTCTTACAGTCATTAATTTTATTTTGTCCTTGAAGATGTGTTTGTTGGCTGGCTAATTGTCGAAGCCGGTTTACAGGTTTTAGTCGGATAATACTGTTTTTCATTCACACGAGAAAACAATCTTTCAAACTAAGATTTAGTGGGGTGTGTTGCTTGAAGTACTTTGCCTAAACATTTTTTGTAACACGCCAAACAGGTTGGGTAGGCATGTCCACTCTGCCAAATGTTATTCATTGATAAGACGTGCGTAGGAGGCTACATAGAGTGGGTGATGTCCTGTTGGAGAACAGCTCCATCGAGTTAGCCCAAAGGGAGGGAGTTTGGCATTGCACTAGCATCTCTCCTCCCATCAGAAAAGTCAGCCTGAACAACAGCCTCGGTATAAGACTAGTAAGTGGCTTTTCTCTGCTCCTATTTCAGTACAGTACCTAAGTGGATAGCTATGCTGGCATTGCACTAGCATCTCTCCTCCCATCAGAAAAGTCAGTCGGAACAACAGCCTCGGTATAAGCCTAGTAAGTGGCTTTTCTCTGCTCCTATTTCAGTACAGTACCTAAGTGGATAGCTATGCTGGCATTGCACTAGCATCTCTCCTCCCATCAGAAAAGTCAGCCTGAACAACAGCCTCGGTATAAGCCTAGTAAGTGGCATTTCTTTGCTCTTATTTCAGTACAGTACCTAAGTGGATAGCTATGCTGGCATTGCACTAGCATCTCTCCTCCCATCAGAAAAGTCAGCCTGAACAACAGCCTCGGTATAAGCCTAGTAAGTGGCTTTTCTCTGCTCCTATTTCAGTACAGTACCTAAGTGGATAGCTATGCTGGCATTGCACTAGCATCTCTCCTCCCATCAGAAAAGTCAGCCTGAACAACAGCCTCGGTATAAGACTAGTAAGTGGCTTTTCTCTGCTCCTATTTCAGTACAGTACCTAAGTGGATAGCTATGCTGGCATTGCACTAGCATCTCTCCTCCCATCAGAAAAGTCAGTCGGAACAACAGCCTCGGTATAAGACTAGTAAGTGGCTTTTCTCTGCTCCTATTTCAGTACAGTACCTAAGTGGATAGCTATGCTGGCATTGCACTAGCATCTCTCCTCCCATCAGAAAAGTCAGTCGGAACAACAGCCTCGGTATAAGACTAGTAAGTGGCTTTTCTCTGCTCCTATTTCAGTACAGTACCTAAGTGGATAGCTATGCTGGCATTGCACTAGCATCTCTCCTCCCATCAGAAAAGTCAGTCGGAACAACAGCCTCGGTATAAGCCTAGTAAGTGGCTTTTCTCTGCTCCTATTTCAGTACAGTACCTAAGTGGATAGCTATGCTGGCATTGCACTAGCATCTCTCCTCCCATCAGAAAAGTCAGCCTGAACAACAGCCTCGGTATAAGCCTAGTAAGTGGCTTTTCTCTGCTCCTATTTCAGTACAGTACCTAAGTGGATAGCTATGCTGGCATTGCACTAGCATCTCTCCTCCCATCAGAAAAGTCAGTCGGAACAACAGCCTCGGTATAAGCCTAGTAAGTGGCTTTTCTCTGCTCCTATTTCAGTACAGTACCTAAGTGGATAGCTATGCTGGCATTGCACTAGCATCTCTCCTCCCATCAGAAAAGTCAGTCGGAACAACAGCCTCGGTATAAGCCTAGTAAGTGGCTTTTCTCTGCTCCTATTTCAGTACAGTACCTAAGTGGATAGCTATGCTGGCATTGCACTAGCATCTCTCCTCCCATCAGAAAAGTCAGCCTGAACAACAGCCTCGGTATAAGCCTAGTAAGTGGCTTTTCTCTGCTCCTATTTCAGTACAGTACCTAAGTGGATAGCTATGCTGGCATTGCACTAGCATCTCTCCTCCCATCAGAAAAGTCAGCCTGAACAACAGCCTCGGTATAAGCCTAGTAAGTGGCTTTTCTCTGCTCTTATTTCAGTACAGTACCTAAGTGGATAGCTATGCTGGCATTGCACTAGCATCTCTCCTCCCATCAGAAAAGTCAGCCTGAACAACAGCCTCGGTATAAGCCTAGTAAGTGGCTTTTCTCTGCTCCTATTTCAGTACAGTACCTAAGTGGATAGCTATGCTGGCATTGCACTAGCATCTCTCCTCCCATCAGAAAAGTCAGCCTGAACAACAGCCTCGGTATAAGCCTAGTAAGTGGCTTTTCTCTGCTCCTATTTCAGTACAGTACCTAAGTGGATAGCTATGCTGGCATTGCACTAGCATCTCTCCTCCCATCAGAAAAGTCAGCCTGAACAACAGCCTCGGTATAAGCCTAGTAAGTGGCTTTTCTCTGCTCCTATTTCAGTACAGTACCTAAGTGGATAGCTATGCTGGCATTGCACTAGCATCTCTCCTCCCATCAGAAAAGTCAGCCTGAACAACAGCCTCGGTATAAGCCTAGTAAGTGGCTTTTCTCTGCTCTTATTTCAGTACAGTACCTAAGTGGATAGCTATGCTGGCATTGCACTAGCATCTCTCCTCCCATCAGAAAAGTCAGCCTGAACAACAGCCTCGGTATAAGCCTAGTAAGTGGCTTTTCTCTGCTCCTATTTCAGTACAGTACCTAAGTGGATAGCTATGCTGGCATTGCACTAGCATCTCTCCTCCCATCAGAAAAGTCAGCCTGAACAACAGCCTCGGTATAAGCCTAGTAAGTGGCTTTTCTCTGCTCCTATTTCAGTACAGTACCTAAGTGGATAGCTACGCAACCATTATAGAAGTGAGGAACCGGAAGGGCATAGTCAGAGAGATTCTTGGCAACATTTCTTGAATTGGGTCATGTCTCTACAGCAACGACCCTGAGATCTAGTGATTGAACCACCGTCAAAACTATTGCTTTTTAATATCACTGGGTTAAGACTCTTTATTTTGTTTCTATTCTCTGTGCCTTTGCGTATTTCATCCTTATTAAAATTAAAGTAAAACCTTTATTCGCAAATGATTGTGAAACATATCTTTCATCCTCCAATGGAAAGAGTATGGGAAAGTATGGGTTAAGTCTAGCATGTTTGTTATCAAAGAACATTTTAAACGT